>MEHQ01001677.1:17288-40883 GCA_008828725.1 Saccharina japonica | reverse complement strand
AGAATGAGAACCCCGTCGCCCCCATGTTGGACTGAAAGCTTTGTCACTGTCACGACAATGGTGAAGAAGAACATCCTTGCGATGCTGCTACTACTGCTGTTGCTGTATATAGCTACCCTTTATTGCGTGCCTTTCGTTACGAGAAGTGGTGGCTCACACGACGACGCGTCGTGCTACGATAGTAGAGGTAGAGCTTTGGGGGCAGAAACATTTTCTGAACGGTCGGACTCTTTCTCCCAAAACCGTCGGACTTTTTTAAGTATTGTTGTGTTGCAATGTTTTTTTTTCAGGGTATGTATGATTAAGGTCCTGATACTGTTCATCGGGTATGGTAGCACTTTTGTTTTCATCTTCCAAAATTATTTGTTCGGTGAGGTAAGGAGCTTTGTTTAAGTGAGGAGCTTAGAAAAAAACACGGTGCACCTCTATCGCAGCATGCGTCACACGCACACACACACACACACCAGGAGAGTGAGTTGAAGCACTCCCTCTCCGCATGTATACACAGGCTGCCCTTTGCGTGCCGTCCGCTACGAGAAATTCCGGCTCACACCAGGGTGTGTTGAAGCGCCTCCCCTCCGCTACGAGGAGAGGGTCCCAGCGACTTGTCCCCCCGAGCGTGGTGGTGGTGGTGGTGTCGTCGTCGTTTTTTTTGTTTTTCAGGGCGGCACGTTGAATTGACGAGAGGCGCAGACCTTGGCTGGGCGCGAAGAGCCTCGTGTTCTGTAAGCCTGCAGTATACCCGTACACAGAAGAAGCGGCGGTGTTCTCGGGATAGGGATGATACGCAAGTTCGTTTTGCATTGGTTCGTACGGAAACACGGCTGCTCTTGACTGGACAAAAAAAGGCGTTGTGTTCTGTAAGCCTGCAGTAGTACCGTCGTACACACTGAAACGGCGACATTCTGGGGATACGAATGTTGGGGTATACAGATAGATGTTTCAGTAGGTTTGCTTATATATGTACATGGTGTACCGGTATGTGTTTTACTGCATACCCGGCCCATGGGTAGGCACAATTCTCGATGCGAGTCGACGGGGGAAGAAAGGGCTGGAGTCTTCTCGCGAGAAAAATGCAAGGCACGAACCGTAGTGGGGGAGGAGGGAGAGGAGCCTACTTTGTGACCCCAGATCTGAGTTACGACCAGGAAGGAGAGAGAAAGGCAGGGCGAAGATAATGAATGGGATGGAGATGGCACGTAGATATATTGGGGTTTTCGGTGTTATTTCTCGTAGTGCAATTATCTCGGTTCACCATCGGCACGAGCAATTTAGGTGTACTTTTTTTTCTGAGCTCATCACATGAGCTCAATTCAATACCTCACCCGAAACATGAAGTTCGAACAAGTCTGTTCGGGCAACCCGGCCGAACTTTATATGCGCCATTAACAGGTCTACTAAAAACAAAATATGCTGCTGTTACATGTAGTAATAGCATGAGACAAACAGGTACGTTTTCTACTGTATTCCACAAGTGGAACACTTGTGGTCTCAGGAACGGAATCAGATAATCTGTCTGTCTGTCTGTCCGATGAGAATCAGTCTGGGGTACCCCACGGCCAAATTTATTTCAAAACTGCTACGCCCCTACCGCACGCAACAGGTCGGTAGCCCTCGAGGAGGCGATCGTCATGGTCCAAACCATACCTAATGGGGTGCCATGTGTGTGAAGTAGTGAGGGTTGGCTTCCAGCATCCCAAACGGAGTGGCGAGTCGAGCAGCAGCAGTCGCTCGCCCAGACCATAGTGTCTAATTCCAAGTGGAATTGGATTCCATCCATGGACCTCCCTCCCTCCCTCCCTCCCTCCCTCCCTCTATTTCTCCCATCCTTCCTCCTTCTCCCCCTCCTCCTCTTCCTCCTCCTCGTCTCCTCCTCCTCCTCCTCCTCCTCCTCTTCTTTCCTTTTCTGATGAACGGCAGACCACGGTGAAAAACGAAATTTTCAAAGTCAGGGTATTCATTTTTTTCTTTTCTGATGATCAAACACCACGGCAGACCACGGTGAAAAACGAAATTTTCAAAGTCACTTTTTTTACCAAGGTATTCATTTATCAACCATCCAAAAATACGAGTACGTATGATACGTACATGGCATGTGTACCAACGGCGCGGTAAGCCTACTTTTTTTTCCTTGTGTGAATTGATTTTGTCGAGACACATGTACCAGGTATGTATGTAAGTATATGTATATATTAATTGCATTGCCGATTATTCATCCTAAAAAGGTAACAGCAGTTATGTGGTCACAAAACTACGACACAGAGATACTACGACGCTTAGTGCAGTAATCAGAGCAGCTCCCTCTGGGATGTCGCGTTATTCCGACCTCATTCACATTTCGAGAACATACGGTCTCCTCCTCCTCCTCCTCTTCTTCTTTCCCTTTTCTGAATGATCAACACCACGGCAGACCACTATCACGGTGAAAAAACGAAATTTTCAAAGTCACTTTTTTTTACAAGGTTATTCATTTATCAACCATCCCAAAAATAACGAGTACGGATGAAAGTACGACGTTACATGGCATGGTGTACCAAACGCGCCAGCCGCGGTAAGCCTAACTTTTTTTTTTCTTGTGTGAATGATTTTGTCGAGACAAAACATGTACCAGGTATGTATGTAAGTATATGTATATGCGAAATTGTTCAAACTTTAATCATAAAGGGCCCGTATTAACGAAACCCACACTAACTTCAGTATAATAGCTGTCGACTTCCTTATTTCCCCCAATGTTTAGGCTGAGTTTCTTGTGGGGCACTTTCTTATGAGAGGGCCGGTAGTGTATCGCTGTCGCTGTCCGGTGTGTGGCGTTTAAGGGCTTCCTCCGTCCACCCAAGCGAAGCTGAGAGTAACAGCTTCCTAGCCTGGGCCTTCAAAATAAAACAGAGGCTGTAGGCGGCGTGCACGTGACGATGCACGCCGTCGCTCTCAGCTTCTCTCCTCGGTACTTGTCAGCCGGGCGTTCTGTGGGATGTCGCGTTATTCCGATCTCATTCACATTTCGAGAACATACGGTCTCCTCCTCCATCCTCCCTGCCTCCTCCTCCTCTTCTTTTCCGTTTTCTGATGATCAAACACCACGGCAGACCAACGGATGAAAAACGAAATTTTTCTTAAAGTCACTTTTTTTGCCAAGGTATTCACTTATCAACCCAATTCAAAAAATACGAGTACCGTAATGATGTGTTCCTTGTACCCTGCTAAGTGTGCGTGTTCTTTAGGATTCTCTGATGGCTCTAGCACTTTTGTGACCACGGGCTGTGATCTTGCTAGATCAGACTATAGGGATTAGCAATTGAAACGAGTTTAATGTGAAGACAACAACAACAAC
This sequence comes from Saccharina japonica, assembly GCA_008828725.1. NCBI lineage: Eukaryota > Phaeophyceae > Laminariales > Laminariaceae > Saccharina > Saccharina japonica. The sequence continues at coordinate 37,552 of MEHQ01001677.1, read as the reverse complement.
AACAACAACAATACATATGTATATAACCGGTCGCCCCGGTGGGCTAGCAGGTAACCACGAAGCCTGTAAGCTTCAAGATCGCGAGTTCGAGCCCCGCCGAGTGCATACAAATTCTGTGGTCACAGACTGTGAAACAGAGGAAAACCAAAACTAAATAAACGCAAATGAATGGGCAAAGCAAGTGAGATGCGAACGTACCGGGTACGAGTACAAAACGACACGAGCCGAACCGAGAAATAAGAAAAAAAGACAGTACAAAACCGAATTATGAAATGAAACAGAATAAATTAGAGTGAATTTTAAAATCGAAAAATATGATAACATCAATATATAATATGGTAAAAGGTTCCCCTCCGGGACGTGCCTGGGGAGTGACGCAAGGATGTCTCGAAAAGTGTGCACAGATGCTCCGAGTACCTTGGAGTAAAGTAAGATGTATTGGAGATAAAATACTTCAGGTACTTCGTGTACTCGGAGTATTTCGGGGTTCGATACTCCGGGATACTGCTCGTACTCGGAGTATTTCGGTTATGAACACTCTCGATACTGCTTGTACTCGGAGTATTTCGGGGTCCAAGACTGCGGGTACTCCTTGTACTCCGAGTATTTGGGGCTTCAGTACTGCTCATATGATACGCATATCATACTGTATGGAACCATTACTATTGACTCGATCGTTCTTAGATATTTAATATTGATTCCGCCAAACATTTTATCATTTTTCTACACACACCTTGGAGTAAAGTAAGGAGTATTGGAGATAAAATACTTCAGGTACTTCGTGTACTCGGAGTATTTCGGGGTTCGATACTCCGGGATACTGCTCGTACTCAGAGTATTTCGGGTATGAACACTCTCGATACTGCTTGTACTCGGAGTATTTCGGAGTCCGATACTGCGGGTACTCCTTGTACTCCGAGTATTTGGGGCTTCAGTACTGCTCATATCATACGCATATCATACTGTATGGAACCATTACTATTGACTCGATCGTTCTTAAATAGTTGTTATTGATTCCGCCAAACATTTTGTCATGTTTGTACAAACACTTGTGGAATAAGCACGCCAACCCGTTCCTTGGCCGTGCAATAACAATGTAGTAGTAGTTGATCACTTGAGAAGCTCAAACCGATTGAGCCAAAAGCTTGAGGTGCAAGCCCTATATATATGTATATATGCACCGTGGAATAAGTCTCATGTCATCGCTACATGCGTGCGAGTGCTGTCTCTGAGAGTGGAGACGTGGCGGGAAGTGGGGTATTACTGTAGACCACGCTCCAAACGTGCCATACCTTGGGCAGATCATGTACAGATCATCTACAAATCAGATAGATCAAGACTCAGATCATTTAGACACAAATCATGAGCTAGATCACTAGTTCCTCACCTGCCGTTGTGAGAGGTTGTGCAAGATCTGGCGCGTGTACGCCCACCCCGCCAACAAGAAGTACCGGTCGGACAACTGCCGCGGCGGGACGAGCGGCCGCGCAAGCAACGACAACCACGCCAACCCCAAACCGGGCGGTGGATCTAGCGCCTCCGGGAGCAGCGGAGGGGGGAGTGCCGCCGCCCGAGGCGTTGTCTGTCGCCTTGGTGGCAGCGCCTTCCGGGCGCGAATAGGGAGACGGGCCTCGTCGACCGACGACGGGACCACCGACAGGTGGGCTGGCCCTCGTCCGCGGTGCGTTTAGTCGATACATGATATGATCTGACGGCAGTGGCCGGAACCGGGGGGGGGTAGAACAGGCGCTTGAGCGAGCAGCGAGTAACTATTCCCACTTTTTGTCTTGTCCACGAGGGGGGAATTCGCGTGCATGATGGCCCTCGAAAATCGGTTACCCGTCCCCGGCGTGAATGCAGGTCGGGTGGCGGCCTGGTTTGGGTATACTAAGCGCTTTCCGCAGATTGACTTGTTGGTGAAAACAATCACTATTGGGGTGCCGGTAGTGGTAGAGACGGCGTCGGCGATTTGGGTGCCGCCCTGCAGTATGTGGTAATCATAGATCGATCGTCCCGTACGAGGGAAAACATACTATGTAAAATAGCGGACGCCGTGCGGCTCGGACGTGCATTCGTCTTCCCGCGGGACACGGCCGACAGTATTCCCGGTCCTCCGTGTGTCACCCGTAGGGTTGACGGTGTCCCCCTTGAAGATCCAAACCATTCACGACCTTACCTTTGAGATATCCGTGCCGGGCGTCAGCGCCGACACGGATTTCTCGTCCGCCCCTCCCTGTAAACTAGGCCACGTATGATGTTACGAGGTGTACTTTGGCGTATTATACTCTTACGTCGCCCGTCGGCCACCCCCACGCGCATCCTGCCGAGCAAGATGGACGTGAAGGACACCTTTCCGGCAGATCTCCGTGGAGTGGGCTGGCTCACTGCCCCCTGTTCGGGTACGCCTTCCGCGATCTGGTCGTAGTCGATCGGCGCCTCCAGTTTGGATGGCGGAATAGCCCGGGATTTTTGTGTGTTTGTTCTCGGCCGCTCTTGAACACGCACACGTCCACACAACATTCCGTAACGCCGCGGTAGTCCCCCCCCTTTGGCCAGGCAGTCACGAGTCACGTCACGGTGAGTGAGCCTGCTGAAGGGGGATGCCCCGTTCCCTTACCCCCGGGGTACCTGGTACCCCCGGGGGGGTGGAGGGGGGGGCGGTTTAAGCCGTTCTTTACTCGAATGTACATACGTGGACGACGCAGTCTTGGTAGAGCCGCAGCAGTGTTCCCCTGTAGGAGACCGGTGCGTGCGGGCGTCCCAGAGTATGGGATCCGACCACGGTCGCCTTCCCGGCGAACGGCAAGCGAGTGACCCACCCTTGTTAGCACCGGAGAAGGTGTCCTCGTGGCACACGCGGCTCGAGGTGATAGGATGGGAGCTCGATACGGTAGCGATGGCGATTTCTTTGCCGTAAGGACAATTTGGCCAGCTTCGCGAGTTGCTCGCGGGGTGGGAAAAAAGGAACCGCCGTGGCGCGCCGGAACCCGAGTTGCGTTCGTTGATGGGGAAGCTCTTGCACGTGTGCGAAGTAGTGCGACCGAGTCAGTTTTTCATGCGACGCATGCTTAATCAGCTAGGCATGCTCCCCGGACAGGCCCGACACGAGAGAGTACGGGGTCCGGGGGGGGGGGGCGATCGTTCGTCGCCGAGTCGCTCGCACGTTCGCCTTGGTGACGAGTTACACGACGACCTTTCGCTTTGGCGGTTGATGGTGGAAAAGGCGATGGGGGGGGGGGCGGCACGCTTTACGCCCCGTTGCTGAGTTTTTATTTGCAGCCCCATTAGCGACGCCTCAGGGGACGGATGGGGGGGGTTTAGTTTGGAGACAGGGCGGTGGTAGAGGATGGATTTCGATTACGACACCCAGGACCGTCTCCGGTCGCATGTGCAGGGGAGGGATGATTTGTCTATCAACGTGTTGGAATTGCTGGCCATGGTGGTCACGGCATGGGCGTTTACGGTAGAGGCCAAGGCGGCGCCCCAATATGTCGGCGAGAGTATCCTAATGCGGGGGCGACAACATGTCGGCCGTTCACTGGGCCAATCGATGCCGGGGGGGGCGCGAGCCGCGGGCGGGCGCACTAATGCGGATACTCGGTTGCCTCGAAATGCGCAATGGATGGTGGTTTAGGGCCAAACACGTGCGTGGCGTTGCGAGTGTTTTTGGCGGACGGTGTATCACGGTGGGATCGTCCCACCATCGTTCCCAACCTCCACACGCTCCGTCCCGACATCGATTGGCAGGAGCAGCACCTGGGGGAGGCAGGGGCGGATCTCTGTACCGACATCTTGGCCTCCAGTACGTCGGGGGCTCCGTTGCGAGCTCGACTAGGCGTACGTACGCGTCTGGTCGCCGATCTTGGAGTACGCTTCGCAGGTTAATGGGTTGTCAGGAATTTTTGGCGTCGAGTGATTCGGAGAGTTTTAAGGTCTGGGTGTTAAGTTCTTGCATCGTGGTGTTGTGCGTCCGAAGGTAACCTGGCGAATACGGTTTCCGGGAAAATCGCGGCGGTGCAGTAATTTCACCGATTGAGGGTAGGAGTGTAGCTGCCGGTCACGGCTCCCGTGGTCCAGTGTGCGCTCAGGGGTATTGCACGGGACCGCGGGACGGCAGGAACGCCACGCCGCGTCCGCTCACCGGTGTCTTTCGGTATGCTTCTCGCGGGGGGAACCCTCATTCCCACGCGGGGCCCGGAGGGGAAGGTTTTGTGGCTGTGTCTGTGTCTTGAGTTGCTTCCTGATGACGCGATCGGATGAAATATTCGCCGCTGATTCGGGAGTGGTGCACCCTGTGCACTGCCTGACGCGGGGTGACAAAGTGGCGTTTTTCGCCAAGGACACACAGTTGAGAAACACGCGAGGGCAACAGCCTGACAAGGTAGAGGTGCGGTTTATAAGGAGCATAATGGGGGATCAGGATCGGGTTGGCAGTGTGCGCGTGCGGACTCGTAGCGAGGCTCGTGGGCCAAGGTCGTCCTTTAGGGCAGACGGCGGGGCCGTTGCCCTTATGTTGGAGTTGATGTCATGTTTTCCTGGTTTTCCCGACCATGCCCCCCTTTCCTCGTATCGATGTGGCAAGGCCGCAAGAGTGGTTAGGTATGGCCGTGCCCTTCGAGCAATCAAGGAGGTGGTGGCGAGGAATCCCGATGGGTTCGCCCTGCACTCGTTGCGTATAGGAGGATCGACCACGCTCGCGGCGGCGGGAGACATAGCGAAACGAGTTATCCAGAGAGAGGGGAGGTTGAGGTCCGGCGCGTACAAGGCGTACACGCGTAATAACAAACATGGAATATTCCACGAGGGTGTCACGTAAGCTTGCGAGGACATAGGTGGCAAAGGAGAGACAGCCGGGGGAAGGAACAGTTTGGGGTAGGAAATAACTAAGAGTACGGTAAACAGTAGTCTCACATCACCTCGGTGTTGGAGGGGTCGAATGGTACTGTACCATTTGGAGGCTTGGTCATCCGAGACAACTGTAGGCCGTACTACCAGTTAGGAGCCCGGCTGGTAACATAGTAGGGAGAGATAAATACAATAGGACGGTCGAGATACTCAGGGTATTGCAGGAAGCTGCGATACAGGTATCTGGCCGAGGGGAGGAATCTCTCTCTCCCACGACTCAGGAAACGATCATGATAATGCAATTCGAAAAATATACAATTTACGCCGCTTGCCCATGCAGGGAGTGGCAAGGCCGCCCTGCCCTGCGAGAGACAACCGTGCCAACCACCGTTCTAGAAAGTAGTCATGACAGCGATTGGGTGTTGAATATCTGGTAGGTGTTTCGATGCACCTACTGTATGTTTGACGTATGCTACGATAGAGGTGCACCACGATTTTTCTGAGCTCCTCACCTAAGGAGCTCCCCGAAAAAAATGATTTTGGAGGAAAATAAAAGTGCTGCCGGGTGCGAAATCTCATGACCGAAGTATTACTCTGAAACAGTTTTCGTCACAAACATGAAAGTCCGACGAATTTGGGTTAAGGAGCCCGATCGTTCAGAAAACGATTCAGCCAAAAAAGGGCTACCTCTACCGTAGCACGCGTCGTTTGTCTACTACTCCGTGTGGTCCTCCAAGTGCATTGACACGGTGCGCAAGGTCTCGGTTTATACAGTAGTATAAACTCTTTACGAAGTAGTAGAGCTTCATTCTTGAATTTCCGCGATGCACATCAATGCGTGCCGTGCTCCCCTGTGTGTTGCATGAAAAACGGGTTTGTGCTGCATGCATGGGGACCACCTGCGGTCAGACAGATTGCACGATACGATGTACGTGTGTGTCTGTCTTTTTATGTGGTTCGTTGCCTTTCTGTTTAAATTGGTGCCCTTCTTCGTCCTTCTCTTTTTACTTTTTCAGGTGTATGTTCATGGTATTTACCGCCGTTTTTCAGCATTGTTGTCGTTCTTATATTTTTTGGTTCGTAACCTGCTTTCTGTAGCCTGCAGAATTGTAACCGTCTTTCGCCTTACAGGTTATAGAGGTGTGGGAGTGGGTGGTGAAGCGCGGTATCTTCGATGAATTTCTCCGAAATCTCTCGGGTCGATTTTTTACCCTCCTGATTTTCTATTCATCTGCACATACAGCCCTTCAGGGTGAGCTTGTGTAATGGTATCCCGGTATCCCCTCCATTGGTGTGAAAACGTTACTATACCGTCTTTGAAGAGGAATGTTTGCCCTTGCGCTCAGAAGCTCTGGAGAGGCAAGAAACCGCTATAAATATGAACCAAACACGGGTGAGTGATCAAGAGTAACCAGAGTGAACCTGCACCGTTAGTAGTTGCGGGCTTGCCCCATAGTGCCTACCCTGTATGCTGGCACCATAGCCGTACGGCCACGTCTCGTCACATGTACATATACACCATGGATAGATATGTTCCTGCTACGAGTAGTGCTAGATGGACGTAAGTGATACGGGATGGTATACCACAGCTCGTTAATACCGTTCCCTTGTGTAGTGGTACTGCTGTGATGCATCTTTTTGTTTCGCACTTGTTAGTTTTCTTCCATCGAGCCGCTTTTTTTGGCTTGTCATGTTTTGTGACCACGGGCTACAGCAGATTGCAGGGAAATGAGATAATGTCAGACCAAAATCATCAATCATGAATACACGGTCGAGTAGACTGCAGTAAATGTGGATCAGTACATTTCATATGTTTTGCTCCGTCTCAAAAAGGATGCGTGGTCAATGGTCAAATGACTAAGGCAAGTAACAAATGAGTACGCCCCCCCCCCCCCTTTAACAAGAAAGGGTGATGGGACCAGGCGCAGGGTTGACTTCAACAACCGTCCGTCATCGTCGTGGGAGCTACAGTAATATCGTTGTGTATTTTACTGTGTTTTGTCTGTTGCCTTTCTCGAGCAACCAACGCGAAGAGCGGTCGTGGCCCAGCCACAGCCACACTCCGCTGCCGGACAGCTCTCTTTGGCATGTTTGGCCTCTTGTGACGCATACATACATGTATACCAGGTAGGCAATAAATAGCAGTTGATGATCTCGCGTGACCGCCTTGAGTGCACGGCGTGAAAACTAAACTGCGTAGTAGGTTCTCTCCGTCTAGTATCAAAAAAATGCTCGGCACGCAGCGTACAGTAGTAAGTGTGCCGACCCCCCAAAACGTTCCCAAGACGGTCTCAATTCCACAAAAATACGTAGCTCTTTCTTGCCTCCAGCTTTGGCTCAGTCTTCTGTTAATAATACCGGTTACCGCAGGTGGTATCGTTTTGTATCCAAACGTGCTTCACATAAAAACAATTAAGGTAACCTCTATTATATGCTCGCTCTTTTGTTGTAACCAGCACCAACACCACTACCAACACCGTCGAATGGTGGCCGACATGGCGTGGGACAATAAAGTTGAGCTCTCCCCTATCGAGCAAAATCGACGCCTCGTACAACTGTGCGACGAGAATGTCAGTCTCGCGCGCACGGACGATGTATATCCGTATCGCGCCGCCATTAACTAAGCAATGCCTCGTTACGGGTGGAGTTATAATTTCTGAGCTCCTCGCATTTCACCTGGGAATCTTCTACAATTCATGACCTCAGGTACGTTTGATCCCGTAACCGAACGACATTTGTAGGAGCTACAGTACTGTAGTACCTAAAACAAAAAAAAAGTGTAGAAAAAGCCCCACACTAACCGGTAGTTACTCACTTGAAAAGCTCAGCGGGTCAGGAAAAAAACGGAGGCATAAAGTGCAACCCCTTCGTAGCGTGGGACGAGTTCATTATAGTAGCGAAGGTGAAAACACCAGAATCGTGGCGCGCAACACATAGGACAGTATAGCGTGCATAGCCCAAAACAAGCAAATGCTACCTTTGCGACCAGACATCGAGGCGGGCTTTGGCAGGCCGCGTGTCCGTTTTAGCAGTTTTACCTCTCGGCACGCGGCACCACGTACGTGTTGCACAGCGCCCGCAGGGACTAAAAACGGCGAGCAGAGCACGCACAAGTGTGAGGGCAGGCGTTGGCAAAGAACTGTGGAATCTTCGATCAACAGCTACAGTATGAATAGTAGCCGTGTAAGTACAAGGCGGGAAGGTGGTCGCCTCCGGTAATGGTCGGCCAATAAGGCATTTTGCTACGATAACAAAGAAAGGCGAGTTGCTACGATAAGATCGCGTTTCGCTACGATAATAAGGCGCTTTGCTACGATAATAAGGCGCTATGCTACGATATTAAGGCGCTTTTGCTACGATAATAAGGCGCTTTTGCTACGATAATAAGGCGCTTTTGCTACGATAATAAGGCGCTTTTGCTACGATAACAAGGCGTTTTGCTAAGATAACAAGGCGTTTTGCTGCGATAATAAGGCGCTTTGCTACGATAGAGGTAGGTAGCACCTACTGCCTCCTCACTTAAAGAACTCCATATTTCAGTTCACCCAAAACTGACTTCGAGAAGATCTGTAGGCTTTTATCCCGACGAGTCATCCCGTGGCCTGTTGTAGACTGTAGATAGGTGTGCCCAACGAATATACTTGTGCAGCACTACTGCTATAATGGTATTCCCAGTGACATTGAATGCTACTGTTGTAGTTCCTCCGTTCAGGAGTATATTAATAGTCACTACTGTAATAGTCGGCAATAGTCGGTCAGAAAGCAATCGGCCGAAAAAGTGCTACCTCTATTGTAGCCCGCGTTAAAAGTGCTACCAAGATAAGACCTAAGTAGTAGTGCTCAGGGTTGTTCATTCGCAGAAGTCAGAGGCCGCACCTGCGACCTTGACGATGTCTCGAGTGTGGCTGGAGGTCTAAAAGTATCCATCACAGTGGCGCAACTTCGGCACGATTACTACCGTAAGGTCGTACAATTCCCACCGATCTAGACACACAATCGTCGTCGTACTACTGTTTTCCTGGCCAAATGAATGAACAACCAGGCATACTACTAAAAGAGGGGCATCGCGGTGATGTGGGAGGGAACAGCTCGTTCTAAAGATCTGAAATCGCTATCTGGAACCACCAGAAACCACGCTAGCAGGCTGGTAGGCACTGCAGAACGCGCGAAACGCCTTGTGCCTTCAAAAATGCGCATTTCTGCTCGCGCAACGCGCTCAGTATACAGTAAGGTAAAAGATCGCCCCTGCTGTGTTCATCCGCCTCGCGGCTTCTCGGCGGAGTATGCTATTAGCGTAGTCTAGACTATTACGGGTGGGCTATTGTTGTAAACATAGGAATCAGAACCCACAACGGTCCAAAAAAAAAAAAAAAACTATGTTTAGCTACCATAATATTCCACTCTGATTACTATGTTCCGCCTGAAAATCAGCTTAGAAAAGACAAAAACATAAAGTTAATAGGCCGAGAAAAAAAAAAAAAACTATCGGAGGCCATGATGCAAAAACCAAAATCGCGCCCCCGCATTCATCTCCCGTTGGCATTAAACCCGAGCGCGCTGCAGAGCCCAGTATCCAAATAGTCCGTCACGCACAAACCCGCGCCGGTCCCCCTCAACCTCTTCTGCGAGCCTTCCCCGACGCCTATCGTGTAGATTCCGGCTGCCACCGCCGAGCCGACGCCGTTTACGCTGTCTTCGAACGCCACGCAGTCGTCAGAGGAAAGGCCGATTCTGGCCAGGCCTTCCAGGTACGGGTCCGGGTGGGGCTTGGCCCGCGCACACTCGTAGCCGATGACCATCGTCTCTTCAAACCTGCAGACCGCAGCAAGCAAGTACCCACGTACGTAGCGATACGTACCAGGGTACCAGGTAGCGGTAACAAGCTTAGAGGTATTTGGTTCCAGCCAGATGCGGTAGACAAGTTGAAAGAGTGTATGTATTCCCCCAGAATTTCAAAAACAAAATGTGTTACGTACTACGGGACGGTCTTATGCGGGACGGGACGGCCATCAAGTAGCCCTGCGGAATGAACGCAAACTTGACTTAGTTTATGCCGTACTTTTCAAGCAGACGACTGGAACGGAGGAACAAAGGAAGAGCAAGTTTAAACACCTGTTTTAAGTCATAATAAGTCTTCGACCAATAAATAATTTCGAGAGTCGGCTTATTATGCATGTTTGTGTGTGTTCTCCACATTAAACCGTCCTTTCTACCCGTCGACACCCAGCACAACCAGTGTTCGTTCGTACCGACTCTTCATCCTAGAGAGGTATCAGTTATGTGGTCACAAAACTACGACACATAAACACTACGCTTGCAATGCAGTAATGCACAACGCTAACAACTTAACCCATTCAGAACTGAAAAAAAAGTATCCCACACTAATTCCAAGTATTTGGTCCCCAAATACATGGGACCAGTTCTTAAGGGGTTAACGGGAAACAGCTATGTCCAGCCCATCAGGCCTCCTCGGGTCGTCGGGCCTTTCCTCGCCTGTGAGAGAGGCCCAGCACTTTGAGGGTGTGGACAGCGTCTAACCGAGGCGCGTTGGTGACGAGGATCATGGCCAGCCCCGCCGCCTGACACCGGTCGAAGAAGCCGAGCAGCCCCTGCAGGGGCGTCATCTTGGTGGAGATCAGCCTGTAGATGTCCTCCTTCGATTTCCACAGGGCCGTTTGGTCCTCGGCCGGCATTTCCGGGAATAGCTTTTCGACTGCTCCAGCCAGAGAGATAAGATGCGATGCGGCGGTAGGAGGAAAAGGATTCAAAAAGGATTCACATGATTCATACCTCGCACAGATGATGATACATCTATCTACGGTAGGTCATGTATATGATAGCAGTTCCTCACCTGATGCTGCGAGGGGTTTGTGCAGGACCTCTTCAGATATAAATATATACTTCGTGTAGCACAAAATCCAACCCACGGGAAACATGTGCTAGATGATCCCACGCGGCAACGTGAGCTAGATCATACAGATCACATACAGATCATACAGATCATACAGGTTATATAGATCATACAGAGCATACAGAGCATACAGATCATACAGATCATACATATCATACAGATCATACAGATCATACAGATCATACAGATCATCTGCCCTGAAAGATCTGGATCAAATGGGAATAAGTCACCTGTCCGAGGTGTGAGAGGGTTTGTCGCGCGTATCGAGGGGGGCGGCAGCAGTGCAGACCCTTCTCGAGATGGGTATTTGAGCAAGCCACGTGACCACGCAAGTTGTTGCTATACGCAGCTGATGTCACATACAACATGCCTCCTTGGCCAGCTCGAGGTCGGGAACAATGCACTGCTGTTGTTGTGGGTGGGTTTGGTCCACTCAAACAGCACGACCAATGACGGTTCGAGATGGTGGGCGCAGACAAATATACGACGACATATCTGGCATACCGATGTTTCATGTATGCTACAGAGAGCGTCGAGCGAGTGTTTGCGTTTTGGCAGATCATGAGTTAAATCATGAGTCAGATCATGAGTTAGTTCAGTGGCTCATATTTCGGTCTCCCGTATATATCAATCCCGGCAAAACATGTGTAGAAGAGCTATCTCCTACAGCTCACACTCGACAAACGTGTGATGGCTAATCAGTAGCTCTTACAGATATCGACTGATTGATCTATGCCGAAATTAGTGCATACGTTATACGTATAGATCAGACTTCACACGTCCTATTAATAGATACGTGTGCAGTTTATGTGTGCTGTCTACACTGACCAATCAGGGAGCCGCCATGCCTCCATGCGATTTACCTGGTAGGCGATTTCAATACAGGTGTACGTTACTGTAGGTGTGCGTTATAGTATCGTACTGGAAAGTACCCGAACAACTGCGATTATATCCGCTTGCACACAAAACACAGGTAGTTAGGTGTACCAGGCGCATGTCGTAGGAAAACGCAGGGGGGCGCTCGCTGGTCACCTATGGCCGGATTGCTGTTGCCGGACATCCAGTCGTCGTAGTAGTCCCGTGTGATGGGCTCTCCGTTGTTGAATTGCGGTGTAACCTGCGTAGGTGACAGAGTATCGGCGTATCAGCAGAGCGAGTGGCAGCAGCAGCACCAGCGGCAGCAACACCAGCAGCAGGAGCACGAAGGTATCCAATCCAAGATGTGATTCCAAACTTAATTGGTCAAAGAGGCGATCTACTTGATACTCCCGGGTATTACTCTTTATCCCTCCCCTTCACTGCGAAGGGGAAAAGGCATACGACCAATACCGCAAGGTATCTTCATCACAAGACGTAAGCAAGCAGTCATACGGGCAGTGCGACGATGCGACGATGTATGCAACCAGCGCTATACGCCGTACGTACAGAAAAGTTTCGCCATCGCCGCACTACGCTTACGTACGTGTGCAAGCGGTTGTAAGTTGGGCTATGATCTGCACGTACGAGACTTTCGTACTGTTGTACAGCAGTAGTAGTTGTCCCTCTAAACGTAGTGTCGGTCGAGTAGTGCCAGCTTCCCACTACGAGTTACTGTTAGTGCTGATGAGATCGCTTGGCACTGATGGATAACCAGCATGTTTATGCGTTAGCTGTGGCAGTGTCCGTGAGTACGTAAGCCGGTTGTTGTCTACTGGTCATACGCGGTATTCGCCTGACGACGTGGCTGTTGCCTATGCGGCATGCCGCGACGCGCCGCGGCATGTCGCGACATGTCGCGACGCGTGTCGCGGGCGTGTCGCGGCAGGTGTCGCGGCAGGTGTCGCGGCAGGTGTCGCGGCAAGTGTCGCGAGGTCGCGGCAGGTGTCCGGCAGGTGTCGCGGCAAGTGTCGCGACGCGTCGCGGCAGGTGTCCGGCAGGTGCGCGGACACGCGACACATCCGCGACACTTGCCGCGACACCTGCCGGGACGAGCGTGACGAGGTTCACGTAGATCATCATTTTAGGAGGGGACGTGTAGTCTCCAGGTTTACTGGCCGGTATTACTGTGGGATCAGGGTAGACCTTGCGCTTCGCGCCTGCACCGGTATAGGGTGGTTCGTCGCTTCGCTCCTCACGGTTTTTAACCAGAAGGCTCTTATGGGATCATATCCTGATGGGACCTGTCTTTTTGGCAGGGGCGCTGGTGTAGTGGTTATTCTTCACAACAATGTCGCGACACGCCGCGACACGTAACGCGACACAGGTCGCGACATGCCGCGACACGCGCCACGAAAAAGTCAAATAATGTAGATCCGTGCATTGTTGGCTGGCGCATACCCGCACCACTCGTACTGCTACGTCGTACTACTCTGTGTCAATACTGTATACCTGGTACCAGGTACATCAAAGTGCAGGACACCTAATAACTGCTGCACCACAAGTACAGCAGGACAGGACACCAAATAAGAAACAGGAAAGCTGGTTCAGGATGTATATGGGTGCGTTCTACACTAAATTCAGTACACCGACTCCCGAATTTCTTATTTTCCTGTAAATATCAGCCTGCCTTTCTTATGGCTCGTTTTCTTATTTTGTTTATTTGGTGAAATTATTGTAAGTACGTCAGCTGTGAGTCTGCCTGATTGAACCGTTGTCCTGTACTGGTTGGTAGTGCTGTACTGGCCTTGAGGAAGGTTTCGCGGTACGCCTCGAAGTGCAGCGTGTCGCTGTCGGTCAGGGTCCCATCCATGTCGAACAGGACGCCCTTCACGATCGCAGGCGGGGAGAGCTTCTCCTTTCTTGCCGAGTCCTGCTCCGTGGACGTGGCACTGCTGCTCATGGTGCCAACGACGCGCGGCAGTTGCTGCTGCAGTCGTACTCGTGCAGCAGCTGTAGCAGTTGTGCTGCTGATTCTACACGTACTACTGCTGCTGCTGTGAATGATGGGTGCAACAAAAGCAAGTGATGCGTCACTGAGTGCAACTATAGCTAAGACCGCACTGATAGCAGTACGGAATGAAGCTAGGCGCACCCGACTGGCAGAGTGATCCATATGGCTGAGAGCACAGGAACTAAGCCTGGGCGCTCGCTCGTGCAGACATCAACTGGTTTCCCATATTCCAGTTTTGGGAGTTGTACAAGATGGTCTTCGAAATTATGCGACCGGGTTCTAGGGGTTTTCGATTCCAGGCGCAGGGCCCCCCAGAGAGCAGACCCCTTACTTAGCGGTACCTTCTGTACAACCATCAAGCCATGCACGGCAGGAAGAAGAGCGACTTGCCGCAAACAAAAGAGGAGAAGGATGCGGTGCAGTCCAAGATTTCGAACTACAAAAAGGCGAGTGGCCCCAGCGCAGCAGAGCAACAAGGGACACGCAAGAAATACAACTGCTGCTGCTTTGTTTTTTATTAGACAGAACAACGAGAGCTCCATTTCTGTTTTTCAAAACTCCGCACTGCTGCTCTTGTGCTGCTTGCTGCTGCTGCTGCTTAGCCTACTGCTGCTATATGTTGCTGCTGCTGCTACTGCTGCTGCTGCTGTGCTGTGCTGTGCTGTCTAATCCTTGACCCACGACGACAATGACGAATGCTCCTCTCCCTCTCTCTGTCTTTGTTGGTCTCTCAATGTACAATATAGGCGGTGAAAAAAGGTGTCTCGCTACTCTGGCTACTTTAGTACGTACAGCAGTACAGGACACCTTATAAGAAACAGGCTAATAATAAAGCCAGGCTGATACTCAGAGGAAAATAAGAACTTCGCGAGTCGTTATCTTGAAAATAGCGTAGAAAGCACCCTCTCTCAAATAAGAAATCCAGCCTGGGCCAACATGCCTGTTTCTTATCAGGTGTCCTGTGCTGTACCATAGTTCCGACGTGCTTTTACACGACAACATCGCTTTACTTCAACTAATGTGAAGGCTTAGGCTTGTCCTGAATTGCAACCCCCTACCCCTCCATCCTCCTCCTGCCTCCTGCCTGTTGCTTGAACGTTGCTTACCGGTATATACCAGTCCCGCCGCTCTGCGAACATACCGCATGCCTTGCAGTTTGTTTTGTTGTTCTCTCTGACCCCGACGTGACCATACGACCCCCCAACAGCCAACAATTGAACACTGCAGCACCAATAGCATAGTACAGCTGTCGCTAGGAACTCTCGCAAACAGGACGTGTGTGTCGTAACTACTCGTACAAGGTGGGGTACCTCTTGAAAACCGAAGATGCCAGGAGACGGCACTTTTGCCCCTTGAGCAACCGCGTCAAGGGAAGCGCCTTTGACGGGCGTGCCTTTCTTTAGTGGCAAAACCCGGGGACAGGGAGTAAAAATCCCCGGTTTTGGAAAACCCCTTGGGCATATTATTGAAAACCTATATTTTGTTGTGCCCTGACTACTCGTTTGTCAAGATGTCTGTCTCGGTCGAAGCTCTGCTGGTGTGCTGTCCTGTGGGTGCTCTGGTGCTGGCACGCAGCAAGCAGCACACAAAAATCAGCAAACAAAAAGAGGGGTTTCCACACAGAAAATGAGACGTTTGTTCCAGCGGGGATTGGGGACAATCCGTCTAGACGGATGGGAATTCCTTGACGCACGCCCTTGACTGACTGGCTGGCTGCTTGACGGACGGTTGCCCGTCTCCCGACTCCTGGCATCTTTGCTTGGAACAGGCCAAAAAAACCGGTCTTACCTCCGCACCGCTCGTATCCCCGTTTAAGAGCGATTTGTTATTATCTCCGGATAAGAGCAAGCTCAGAACTGAAAAAATGGTCCCACACTAATTCTAAGTAGTTTGTCCCCAAGTTCGTGGGACAAGTTCTTAAGGGGTTTAAGTCCAAACATGCTTCTGCTCGAAGAGCGTCAAATCTCTTGGGGCGGGAAAAATCGGGCGAAACCCTGGTCATTTATTGCGTACCCGTATTCAAGTTGAAAATTCAAGCGGATTCCAGCGCCCTACAGCGGCATACGGCATAGGCATACGACATGCGTGGGTCACGATTGGGGCATTACATCGAGTCGACGTGGGTTAGATAACGGGAGAAATTAAAAAAAAAAAAAAATGACCTCCTTCGGCTCACACGCCAGCACGTCCAGATTCCTTACGACCGATTCGAAAATAATTTTACTTCGGGCGTCTCAGGCTCCCCTCAGTAGAACGATGTTGTGCAGAAGAGAAATAGACAAGAGAAATAACACGAACACAAAACGAGTAGAAGACAAGAACACAGCAGTGCTACGTACTTGTACCTCTCACCAGAGTAAGGGCCCGTCAAAACGGGGGACAACAAAACCTAGAAACAAAAGCGAAAAACGAACAGAGTTCGCTTTTTCAGAGAAAAACGGAGATGGGGTACGAACGCAGGATGCATACGTACGCGTGAAAAACAAAAGCCAAAATCAAATGCGAAAACGAGCCGACGGTTAAGGTGGAGCACCAGCAGTTGATGCACCACCCAGCTGCGGTAGAGGCGCCGCCTAGCTCTTAAAAAAGAGGGGAGTGTGCCCACATGGCTAGCTGACCGTACTCTGCCGCTGCAATGGCACCGGTATTCTGAAGCGTGAGATCTGAGCTTGATAGAGTACGGGGGCTGTTCAACAGCTTTCACCGCTTGCTACAACAGGCGTTCTTTTAATGTACAGCAGCACCCGGTTTTCCCCTCTCCACTCCACATTTTGCTGCTGCTGCTTGTGCTTCTGCTGTTTATGATGTTGCTTGTGCTGCTGCTTGTGCTGCTGCTTGTGTTGCTGCTTGTGCTGCTGCTTGTGCTGCTGCTTGTGCTGCTGCTTGTGTTGCTGCTTGTGCTGCTGCTTGTGCTGCTGCTTGTGCTGCTATTTTTGCATGTACTGCTGCCTGTGTTGCTGCTTTTGCTACTGGTGGTGCGTGTGCTATTGTTGTGTTCATGACATCGACCCGGCGGTGCTTGTACGTGGATGTGTATATGTGTGTGCGCAGGTAGTGGGTGCCATCCGACACAAGCGTGCGTCGGGCGAGATGGACGGCGAGTACAAGAAGCTCCTCGGCAAGCTCCTGCGCCTGCACCCGGACTACTACTCCATGTGGAATTTCCGGAAGGAGGCCGTCCTGCAAGAGGTGGGTCACCTGCCAGGAACGCGCAATACTCCCAGCATCACTATTTTACTGTAGTGTCCGGAGTACTGTTACAGGGTGGGCCTATGTTGTAAGAACCCAAGATGGACCCAAAAAATAAGGTGCCCCCCCTGTGCTGTGTGTATACACTACAGTATATTTGTTTCTGATGACTAAGGCCCCCCGCAATAGGTACCGTGTATGTGTATCCGTTTTTGTTTGTGTGTATTGTCGTAGTAGTACTACTGCTGTAGGTAGTCTAAATGTCTAATGTAACAAAAGGGTCTTGCGTAGCATTTCAAGTAGTGGTTGTAGTGCTGGTGTTATTGCACCAGCGTATGTATTCGCCAGGTACCTATCTATACATGATGTGTCCAGTTTGTGTAGAAGACAGGCGAGGCAGCGAGGGCACGGGGCCGATCAATTCCGCTCATTATGATGACTTACTGGTATAGTAGTGTGCACTACTACAGCTGCGCCTTCTCTAGCTGTAGGTGTAGCTTCAAGCAGAGGTGCTTTGATTCAAGCTGCCTGTTGCTGTCACCCTGCGGTCGCGTCCGGCGCGCGCCCCCTGCTGTGTGCATCCACCGTGTGTACCGCCTTCCTCATAGTGGCCTTGCCTCCCCGCTCCCCGCCGCCCCGCAGTTTTTCAAAAAAAAAATCCCCCGTTGATTGGTAATAGTAAAGCTTGAACGCTCGCCACACTCCCACATATAAAGCACGTGTCGTGTGTCAGTTCCTCTCGCTCTCTCTCCTAACAGTCAGTGCCGTAGGAGGGGGGGAGGGGGGTGGGTTATGGTTTAAAGGCGGGCGAATGTCTGCACCAAAAATGGGCGAAAAAGCACCGAGTATAGATCGTGATGTCACGCGAGTATAGTGTTGCCTTCGTCTCTCCCCAAAGCAAGCGCCCGTCGTGAAGCACCTCGTGCCTTTTCCAGGTGAAATGCATCGATGTCCAACATCAGTATGTATGTATGTATAGCACGGGTGTTACCGGAAATCGCTTCATGCTGCTCCCCTCCCCCCTCCCCCACCCCTATTCTCCTACCTTCGGTGCCAATACAATGTGCATGCCTGTCCGATCGATGTCAATAATACCTACGTAGCCTTTTATTTGTCGCTTTTTCTGCCCCCCCACTCCCCACCCCCCTTCATCAAGCCCTATATATACTTCGATATATTTATAGGTTGGTTGGCGTCGTTGGCACGACGCTGTAAAATATGCCTCTCATTGGCGTGACTAGACAACCAGGGTTCCGTTTTTTTTTGCTTTTTGGCGGTCACCAAAGCTGGCGGTCGAGTTAGATCATTTGTGCGGGTTGATAATTGCTCAACTGCACAAGGGGAATGATCGTATCACGTAGTGTGATATGGTAAGGCATCCGAGGCAGTTACATAGTGATCCCATTGTCTGTCTCATGGAAGTGGCCACACCAGAAATTAAATTCAACTCATTCGAAGGCTGTCGTCCATATGCAAGTCCGCCTCAGAGGCGGTTCTTAGCAGGATGCAGCTCACCCTCCATGCGACTCGCCCAATACCTCACGGCGCTTCGCGCTTGGTGCGAGCAATGTCTGCCTGGTTGGTGAAAACCCAACGTGCTCCGTCCCGGCACTTGTAGGGATGCGAGGGTCTATGGTCATATGACTACGGCCGTGCACGATATGAGTACACCCCCCCCCCCCCCCCACCCCGCCCCACCCCACCCCACCCTCTCGACGATACCGACGATGGCGATGACGAAACGATGAAGGTGGGGCGAATAGAAGAGGCCGGGGAACAAGGGGACAGGGCAGAGGCCCTGCGGGTCCTGTACGAGGAAGAGCTCGGCTTGAGCGTGGACTGCATCCAGCGGAACCCCAAGTCCTACCCGGCCTGGCACCACCACAAGTGGGCGCTGCAGAGGGGGCTGGACTTCCTGGGGGGAAGGTGACCGGGGGTGGCGGCTTGCGATTTCCGGTCGGACCGACCGGGCGTTAGCATCGTGTGTGGGCGGTAGCGGCCGTAAGCCACCTTGCTATATTCGGTAGAGGTGCGCCATGTTTCTGCCTTCTGAGGGTGGCCGCTTGAGAAGCTCTATTATACCTCTGAGCCCAAAAAAACTAAATTTTAGAGGAAAATGAAAAGCGCTATAATACCCGATATGCGACACAACCACCATATGGCCTAACGATACAATGGAAAATGTTGCAAATCATCAAAAATAAAAAAGACCCCGAATAGTTTGGGCCCGTTCATATCAAAAACATGTTTCAGCCCAAACGTGATACACTCTCGTAGCACGCGTTCTGAGGGCATGGGTGGGATGGGCGCAATGAAAGCAAGGCTTGTGTATCGAATCAATCGGAGTTTGCGTGTTTTGGGTAGAATGCCTCTGTTTGCATCTGCCTGATTGAAGCGGGCGCGGAGCTGCAGCTCCGAGAGAGAGAGAAGAGGTCCTCGTGACGGCTCGGGAAGCGAGGCAGCCCACCCCTCACCCTCTCCCCCCCACCTCCCGTTGTATTCGACCCGGGCGCGTATTTGCGGAGTTGCTCGGTATTCACGTTGGCGCTGCCCCGATGGAATGTTGTCCCTTGATTTTGCGTGCGAACACGCCTTGCGCTGGTGTGGAAAGTGGTGGTGGTGGTGGTGGTGGGGGTGATAGTTTGGTGTCGGTCGAACGGGCGTCCTTGCTCCCGTTGCCTGGCTGTTGTGTCATGCGCGCATGCGCACGTAATTGCTGCCTGCCGTCGTGGTTGGTGTGTCATGCGCGTGTACATTCGCCCCGCCGTCGAAACGAAACGGCGGCAAAAGAGAGAGAGAGGATGAGAGAGACAGAGAAAGAGAGAGAAAGAGAAAGAAATAAGAACAAAGAAAGAGAAAGGAGGACGAACAAAGAGAAAGAAGGACAAAGGAAGAGAAAGAAGGACAAACACTGAGAAAGAAGGACAAAGGAAGAGAAAGAAGGACAAACATTGCGAAAGAAGGACAAAGGAAGAGAAAGAAGGACAAACACTGAGAAAGAAGGACAAAGGAAGAGAAAGAAGGACAAACACTGAGAAAGAAGGACAAAGGAAGAGAAAGAAGGACAAACACTGAGAAAGAAGGACAAAGGAAGAGAAAGAAGGACAAACACTGAGAAAGAAGGACAAAGGAAGAGAAAGAAGGACAAACACTGAGAAAGAAGGACAAAGGAAGAGAAAGAAGGACAAACACTGAGAAAGAAGGACAAAGGAAGAGAAAGAAGGACAAACACTGAGAAAGAAGGACAAAGGAAGAGAAAGAAGGACAAACACTGAGAAAGAAGGACAAAGGAAGAGAAAGAAGGACAAACACTGAGAAAGAAGGACAAAGGAAGAGAAAGAAGGACAAACACTGAGAAAGGCAAACATTGCGAAAGAAGAACAAAGAGAGAGAGAGGAGATGAACATATGTCGCGCGTTTTGCTTCACTTTCTCCGCCCCTCCCCCCCCC
>MEHQ01001677.1:5887-16548 GCA_008828725.1 Saccharina japonica | reverse complement strand
GGGGGGGGGGGGGGGGGGGGGAAGGGGGGGCAGGGGGGAGCTTGTACGCGATATATATGTGTGCATCCGATACGTGTACGTACGTTGTATACTATATATACCAGGTATATACTATCACAGGTGCGTGTCATTTTTATTTTCCCATCGCGCACCGACGGGGAGGAGGGTGTTGGCTGCCCTATCCGCTCGTTCGACCGCCTGTCTGCCTACCTGTCTATAGACCTTCCCCCGCGCCTTTGCTGTACGTGAGCGTACCCTCTGTGTTTATCAGCCGTATTGAAAGGGTATATAAAGGGTATATGACCCGTGTTAGTGTATCTCAGTGGGTATCGCATTGTAATTCGTGTACGTGCGTGCGTGTGGTAGGATGTTGCCTTTCGTGTTTGTTGTTTGTGTTCGTGTTGAAAAACAAAAGTGCATGTTTTCGTGTTTGTTTTTGCTCCTTCGGTGTGTTTGTTCCTATGATACGTACGTTTATACGAGTAGTCGGAAAGGTTTCTCCCTTCCGTTTGTCGTCGCCCCCCCCCCATCAACAGCCACCGACATGTATATATGATACCTGGTACCGGTTTGTCGTATATACTAAACCTTTAAAAAATCCGTTGCCGCTTGATTGGTTGGTCTCGTTTCGTCTGTTTGTTTTGTTTGTCTGTTGACGATGGGTCGCGCGCTTTTTTTTTTTCCCTCTCGGTCCACCCAGAACTTCAGCAACTACAGCGCCTTCCACTTCAGGAGCAAGGTGCTCCCTAGAATGGTCGACGAGGCCGGCTGCGACCGATGGCAGCTGCTGTCCGACGAGTTGGAGCTCGCGCACGACGTGAGTGTTTGTGCCCCCTGCTAAATATGTACTGGTATGCCTTGCGGTGTCTTGTGGTGTCTTGGCCCTCGCGAGCGAGCAAATATGCTTCCAGTACAAAAGTAGGAGAATGCGGTTTGACCCCTTTGACTGACCGCTTCCTTCACTAAAACCGGTATAATAATACGTTAGGGTAAAAACATATGCTATAGGAGACGGCGGTTTGACTGCCTTGACTGACCGCTCCCTACACTAAAACCAGTATAATACGGCCAAGTGGGACCGCGGTTTGGCTCCTCGACTGACCGCCCCCTACACTAAAACCAGTATAATACGGACAAGTGGGACCGCGGTTTGACTCCTTGACTGACCGCCCCCTACACTAAAACCAGTATGATGCGACCAAGTGAGACCGCGGTTTGACTCCTTGACTGACCGCCCCCTACACTAAAACCAGTATGATACGGCCGAAATCGGCCTTGACGGGCCCGAAGAGACCGGTCGCCTTGCATATTATTTGTGGTGGCATGACATGGCATGAGGATGCTGGCCTCGATCGCAGTTTCGGGTCGTAAAGATGATGCGATGGTTGGCGGCACTCTTGCCTCCTTGTGACGGACAGCCGTCAAAGAAAGCCGTCATAGACAGCCGTCAAAAAAATCCGTCAAGTACAGCCGTCAAAGACAGCCGTCAAATACACCCTCAAAAACAGCCGTCAAAGACAACCGTCATAGACAGCCGTCAAAGACAGAGCCGTCAAGAAACTAACTATACCGACACTAAAACTAAGTGCATGCAGTCAACAGAAGAAGGATGCCTTCACGGGCCAAGACTACTCTTACTAAGTAGACCGTCAACAGACATGCTTTTGGTGTCGTGACGTGTGTGTCATTGATTGTCGTGTTGGTGTGTGTGTTGCATCGTGTCGTCCTGAGGTATTTTGATTGCGGGCGTGTGTGTGTGCCGTGCAGGGGTGACATTTATTTTTCCGAAATATATACGTAAAAAAAACTAAATGTTGCTTTGCCTATTACTTGGTTTTGGTATGCCCCTCCCTGTCTACGTCTGGGAAGTTAGTGCAGGCAGCAGGGTCTGTCGGGTGTCTGGCTGTTGGTCGTTTTATTGTGCGGTTGGGGATGCGATGCGCCCCGTTATCGTTGGCGCCCGATACAGCTTGTCGCTTGGGCTTGTTCTTGCGCGTTGGGTCTGCCGTTTGCAGCAACAAGCGACCTCCGTTGTTGTTGCTTTGTTTGCACCTCCCCAAGAGCCAGAAAAAAATAGTGTAGATCTGGATCCATGCGCACGAACAAAGGCATCCTGGCGCTTGCGCGTGGGAGGGGAACGTTTCACGAAGATTAACGGGGCCAGGCCATGCACGCGTATATTGCTTAAACAACACCAGCAGCTACAACAGCAGCAACAGTAGCAGCAGCAACAGTACCAGCAGCAACAGTACCAGTATCAACAGTACCAGCAACAACAGTACCAGCAACAACAGTACCAGCAGCAGCAGTACCAGCAGCAACGGCAACGGCAGCGGCAACAGTAGTATCGGCAGGGCAGCAGACCGGCGCCGTTCGAGCGTATATACTCAACGCGTGTTTCGGGTTCGAAATCGATGCGAAAAGAGAAGGGAGGTGGTTGGTTCCGAAAATGATCGTGTACCGGCACTCTTTCCGACGAAACGACCAAGAGGCGCGCGCGTGCCTTGGAGAGGCGCCGTGAAGGTTGGCCGCACCCACCCACCCCAAGGCTTCTCTCATAAAAAAATGATGGAGTCGACTAGCCGTGGATGCCAAAACATACGAGGTATTCTCGATGGATCCTTTGTACGTACGCGTCGGGAGGAGTCGCGCTCAGAAGCCACGCGAAACGCTAAAACATAACACGGTTCTGGGCGCGAGCGATCGCGGGAGGTAGATCATGCGCCCGAGGCAACAATAGTCATATTGCCCGTGTTTCGTTCCTTTTATCCTGGATTATTTTCGCTCGTAGGAGTTCTATGTAGTTGCCTACCGTTAAAATGTCCCCCAAGCCTTATTTGGGCGGCGGCTGTTGTCTTGCCACCACACCATTAATAGCTGATAACCGTTGAGTTGTACTATCAACATGTGATAACCGTTGAGTCGTACCATCAACAAGTCACTCGCTGATTCGTGTCAACAGAAAATCGTTGATTCGAACCAACAGACAACCAACTGCGGATACATTCGTCTTTTTGTTTTTTAAACTATTAATAGTAGTAGAAGCACCTGTACCTACCTGCCTCTACACGCACTACAGTAGTAAATACTAAAACATACAGCAAACAGTAAAGGCACTGCCTCAAAACCCTTGATCAGCGCGGATTTGGAAGCGCCGAGCGTAATCTCTCCGCCTGCAGCCGCCTGCAGCCGCCTGCAGCCGCTTGCAGCCGCTTGCAGCCGCTTGCAGCCGCTTGCAGCCGCTTGCAGCCTAGCCGCTTGCAGCAAAGCCTCCTAATCCCGGGAGACACCTCTCAGCTCGAAGGTCCCTCCCCGCTGCCGGCATCGGCGCCCCCTCCCGCTACCCCGAGCGCCCCCCCCCCCCTCGACCCCCATACCGACCCACCCCGCTCAACAAACTCGTAGAAACGTCCGTGCATCGGGTCTAGCTCCGTCAGCCTCGACGCCATGACCGCGCAAGCCTCTCGGAGACGAACGGCTTCACAGTCCCCGCCCCCGTCCTCCCCCGCGCCTCCACCACCACCACCACCAACAACAACAACGCCAACACCACCATCAACTCCACTAACATCGTCAACTTCTTCAACAATAACGCCACCAACTTCAACATCACCATCATCATCCCCACCAACACCGCCATCAACGCCACCGACTTCACCATCAACAACGGTATCTGCTTCAACAACGTCCGCAGTTTCGACAACAGCAACGCCGTCAGCATCCCCAGGAACTCCTTCAGGAGGTGGCGATTCGCGCTGCGCCGTCGGGCCTTCGAGAGCACGGCTTAGCCGACGCCCCCCCCCCCCCCCCCTTCTGCCTGACACTAAATTGTAGCGAGAAAACGATCGCTATCTTAGGAGATAGATGGCGGCCACAGGCGGCGAAACAGGAAGGGGATAGGATTAGCAAAAAGTCTCTTTGTAATACATGGAAACAACGTAATGAGCAGCTAATTGTTGGAGGTGTCTCTATTAGGAGTAGGAACGGTGCTCCATCTCGAAAGGGATGCGTGGTCAATGGTCAAAAGACTAAGGCAAGCAACAAATGAGTACCCCCCACCCCCCCCTGCCCCGGCGTGCGCGCGTGGACTCACCTTGCACCGGTCCTCCACCTCGATCAGCTCCCCCAGTGTGGACGCCTCGGCGCGAAGAATTTCCGCGTAACGTTCCGCGTCATCGCCGGTGGCGGTACCTTCCTCCGCCCACGTGAGCAAAAAATGGTGGTACCACCAAACGCTCTGGTCGGCGGGCTCTGTGAACATTGCCTGCGGTGCGCCAGCAAGGAGGGGGGTCGGCCGGGAGGGGGTGGGTGGGTGGGTGAGAAGCATAACAACATCAGCCGTCGACGTAAAGTGAACCACCCCAAGGGTTGACCAGCGCCAGACCGAGAGCAAGGATACCGACACCGATTCAAACTAGCCCGTACCCCACCTTGTACCTGTATCGCTACCCTGCTTCGCTGCGTGCTTCGCTCGGGAGTCGACGATACAAACTATCCCAGGTGGGTACGAACAGGCTACTCGAGTACAGATAAACCGTACTCGTCTGATAGGTTAAACTTCTCCCGTACATGCAAAACACATTCGTATTCTCTCGTACCTCGATAACATTTCGAACCCAAGGGTTGATTTCCGGATCGCCCGTAATAAAAAAATATCCCGTGAGTGGTATAGCAAGCGATTCCCCGGGACGAACGTCCAGGGTCGAAAATGGCAAAATACCACTCACGGGATATTTTTGTTTTCGCTAAACCATCGCGCGGTTGATCTTAACCCATTCAGAACTGAAAAAATGTCCGACACTAATTCCAAGTAGATTGTCTCCAAATTTGTGGGACCAGTTCTTAAGGGGTTTAAGTCCAACGTGTCTTCCTGCTCTTCCTGTTTCTGTTCGTGCCTGTGCGTTCCTTTTTGCGTGTACGTTTTTTTTCTGTGAGTACGTGTGTTTATTTGCCTGTACCTCCTATATCTATCTGCGCCTGCAGAGACGGTACATGGATGGATCATACACTGATCTCTTCCTGGTATAATCAATGGTGGTGTACCTTGGGTCTGTGTCCTTGCCTTCCAAGCCCTCCGCTGCCGTCGAAACCCCGGCGCGGTGCGCAAGCTAATAGTCGGTCGGTGAACAGTCAAGCCAAGGGACACCATGAAGTGAAGGTACAGCCACCAAGTTAAGGTACACCCACCAAATCAAGGTACGCCCATCAAATTGAGGTAAACCCATCAAGTCAAGGTACACCCATCAAGTAAAGGTACATCCATCAACTCAAGGTACACCCAAGTCAGGACACACAAAATATAGTCAAAAGTGCCAAACTCCCTCTAGGGTGGTCCTCCGAATACCGCTCGTCGGGATGAGCCTTCTCGTGTGGAACCTCTCCCAAGGTTCTTACCCTGTGCGAGGGAAAAAACACACCTGGCATCATATCAGTACCAGGTGCTTGCTTACCCAGTAACTCATGAGGGTTTACTCAACACCCCAAGGTTCTCGGGTACACAGGGTATACTTGAAAAAAATTAAAAAAAACAACAGCTGTGAGCTCGAGGATTTCGTCGAAGCTCATCTTTGCTACTCGTAGCTGAGTGTAATACTTCGATCGCGCGTACTTAAGGATTTTATATGTCCTCATATGTAACACAGGTCGGGTAAAGTTTCATTGCTACCCTGTACGTATCGTAGCAAACTCGGAATCCTTGTAACAAGCCTATTTTTCTGCTGTCACCAGAGGGCAACATAAACGCGCTCGAAGCATGCTCTCGTAGTGACACGAAATACCGGCGGGAGGGAGCTCCCTTTCTCGCTCCCACAGATAGCACACATGGATGCTGGTAAATAAGGAGGAGAGCACGGTTTGACTGCCTTGACGGACGGCCCCCCACACTAAAACCAGCACAATAGTGCCAAAAGGTGCTATTATAGGACACCGCAGTTTGACTCCCTTGACTGACCGCCCCCCACACGAAAAAACAGTATATTAGGGCCAAATGAGACTGCGGTTTGACCCTCTTGACTGACCACCCCCTGCACTAAAAACAGTATAGTATTGTAGCTCGATGCCACCTGTCAGTGTGCCCGTGCCGCTTTGAATTGCCGACACAAAAACAAGCACACACAACCACGGGCTCAGCGCCCTTCAAGCTGCATGCGCTGCTGGTACTACAGTAACTGCGGGCACTGCTGTCGGACAGGACTGCTGCGCCAGATCTATACGACTACTGTATATAGTGGTGGATTGTGCGGCCGACAGCAGCAGCAGCAGCAGCAGCAGCAGCAGCAGCAGCAGCAGCAGCAGCACAGGGAGGGAGGAGGAGGGTATACACCATCCGCCTATAGACTGCGAAAACAGTGCTCTGTTTTCTAATCATCCGCCCTGCCACGCTTATCGCGAAGGAGCAGCACCAGCACCAGCACTAACAGCAGCAGCAGCAACAACAACAACAACACCCGCGGCAGCGGCAGGCCACCACACTAAACCTGACGACACTCCACGACCACCACACCACATGTGACGGCACTACGCAGCACCATACCTCCCCTCACGGCACCACACAGCACCGCACCTGTCTCACTTGCGAAAGCAAACAAATCTGCCCTCGTATCCCCCCCCCCCTCCCATTGCTGTCTCTGGAAGTGGCCACACCGGCAATTAAAGTAACACATTGAAGCTGTCATCCATATGCAAGTCCGCCTCACAAGCAGTTCTTAAGTAGTAGGATGCAGCAGCTCACCCTTGATGCGACTCGCCAAACACCTCACGTTTCGCTTCGCGCTTGGTGCTGGCAATGTCTGCCTGGTCGGTGAAAACCCGACATGCTTTGTCCCGGCATTGTAGGAATGCGAGGGTCTATGCTCATACGACTACGGCCATGCATGAATGTGAAGCACACTCTCACCGCCACGGCCGCTACAGCACTACGACATACCAGGCACTCCCGTGCAGCAGTAGAACTACCTACTACTGCTGCTAGTACTAAAGCTAGAACTTGCTCGTACCGCTTTCAATAGCCTAGAACAAACACCTACTGAAGTACGTAGCGTCTTCAAGCTGCAGGTACGAACTACAGGCACTGATGCTGCTGCTGCCCGACAGGACTGCTGCGCTAGATATCTATGACGCCTACAGATGTACACCAGTACGCAGTACTACAGTACTACAATATTGCCGATCTATGTAGCACAATGCTGCTGCAGCGCCACCGCCGTACAACTCGCAGAAGTCAAATACACCCCCCTATATACGATAGACGCACCGCTCTCGCTCTAAAACGTTTGCACTCTCCCCGTTTTCGATAAAATCTGCTTCGAAAATCATCCGCGGGGGGGGGGAGGCGTGTGTTCTTGCTTCTTGCGCGATATCTGGTATTACTGTACGGTACTGCCGTCGCTCTACAGCATCGGGATCAAGACCAGGATCGATCGGGATCGGGATCAGGATCAGGATCGGCATCAGGATCGGGATCGGGATAAGGATCCGGATCAGCATCAGGATCAGCACCGATCAGGATCAGGATCAGGATCAGGATCAGGATCGGGATCGGGATCAGGATCAGGATCAGCATTAGCATCGGCATCAGGATCAGGGCCAGGACCGGGATCAGGATCAGGGCCAGGATCAGTACCAGGACCGGGATCATTATCAGGACCAGGATCAGGATCAGCACCGATCAGCACCGATCAGCATCAGGATCAGGATCGGAATCAGGATCAGGATTAGCATCAGCATCAGGATCAGGACCGGGATCAGGATCAGGACCAGGATCAGTATCAGGACCGGGATCAGGATCAGGATCGGGATCAGGATCGGGATCAGGATCGGGCGTACAGGTTCGGGAAGACGTCGCGGCCGTCGGAGGGGGAGTACAGCTGGGGCGGCGTTGATATGCGCACCGTCTTCAGGGACGCGCCGTCGGCCTCCTCCTTGATGTTCGCCTCCAGGCCACGCGCTTCCTCCTCCATGCTGAACTTGCCCCCACCGGTCACCGTGATCGTTAAGCACGCCTTCCCCTTCCCGTTCGTGGAAAACCTGCAGCGCGAAAAAAAAATCCAAAAACGATTGTTGTTGTTGTTGTGCCAGCAGTTATTAATAGTCGACAGATAGACTTAATACGTAGGGTCACACTTCGAAGTATCCCTTTTAACAAGGAAAAAAAAACCAAACCGTGATTTTTTGCTTTAAACGGTGTTATTTGTTATTGCAGTTATAGTCGAGACAGTTGTTACTATACTATTAATAGCGTCATTCCTACAAAAGTCGAAAAAAACACACACACGCACGAATCGTGCCAATTCAAAAGAAAAAACATGTTTCTTGTTGTGGCAGTTTATAGTGGACAGATATGAGGAGAGTTATCATGCTCCTATAGGACAAAAAAAGAACACGAATTGTGACAAAAACAAAAGACAGTGTTGTTGCAGCTACATATAGTCGACACTTATTTATAATAGCGCTATTCCTAACGCAAAAGGCTAAAAACTACGTAAAAACTAAAAAAAAAAACGTGATAATCCAACATAAAAAGCATGTTTCTTGATGTGGCAGTTTAGTCGACAGATACGGGAGGGTCAGTCATCATATTAGCGAGATTTTCCTGCAGTATTATGTTACGCTGCCAACTTCAGTCGTTCGGTCCTGTGGGGCTACCAGGGTTCAACAGAGCGGTCGCTTTTTTTGTGCGCAGATTTGGAGCAATTCGGACTAAATTAATCCTGGCTTTAGTTCACAACCTTGAGCTTTTCTGCCGAAAGACGAGTTCATTTTGATTCATTCGGGTCGCGAAATTTACTATTAAAATAACGAACGAAAAAAATCACACACAAACACGAACGCAAACACACGAACGAACGAATGAACGAATCGTGGCACATCAGCTGTGAAAGTCGAGGATTTCGTCGAAAACACATCCTCTATTTGCAGAACCGTGTGTTATATATATATTATACGTACGTACGTACGTACGTACGTATACCAGATACCAGGTATGATATATAACGCCATCGCACCATTCGTCGTACGCCTTGAGCACGGCCGACTTCTGCAGCCCCTTCATAACGCACGCCTCCTCCACGTTGACGTGAAACGCCCGCCGACGGCTGGAGATCTCGGGCCAGTGGCGCTGAGCCTCCTCGCTGAGGGTGTTGTCCGGCTGCAGCTTGTTAGCGGCGGCGGAAGCCATGTTCCTGCTAAACGCCTCGTCCTTCATGTCCGCCTTTTTACAGCAGGTTGCGTTTGTAGCGCATACAATACATGTACATAAATTGGGGGGGTGCGGGAAGGGGAGGGGAGAGAAAAAAAAAAAAAAAAAACGAGGCAAAAAAAACACACGCTTGAAACACGTAGGGTGTGGGTTCTAGAGTGGTCTACATTAGAGTGGTATAAATCGACCTATTAATAGCTACGGTAGGATTCGACGCCAGTCGACGAGGGAAGAACGTGCTGAATCATCTCGCGATAAAAATGCGAGGCACGTACCGTAGTGGGGAGGGAGAAGAAGAGCCTACTTAGTGACCCCGGATCTGAGTTACGACTAAAGAGGGAGAGAGAAAAGAAGGGCGCAAATATTAAATGGGATGGAGAAATAAAAAAGACGCATATGTAGGTTCCCCGAGCTGCGACTCGACCCGCCCGACCGCCCTAACGTCTGGCCAAGTTCGATTTTCAGTAAGGCACGCGTCAAACGGGAAGCGAACCCCGACCCCTCTCCCCACAGCGTTACTCGAGCAGTTCACCGACAGGTATGATATTGTCGACACCACCCGTATTGTATAGCAGGGAGCAGGGACAAGCGGTGGAGACGCATGCTGCAAATAGCTCTCAAGGTAGAGGTGCACCTGTATACAGGCCATCTTCTGAGGGCAGTCATTACCGAGGACCAACGCCCAAACGGGTAGGGTGGATCGTAAATGATCCGAGTCTGGCGGGAAGGCTTCTTGGCCTGGGTTTTTGTTAGTGGATGAGCTGCGGCAAGTTCCACACTACCCGGAGAGTTTACTCTTCGGGTGGCTATCCCCACCGCACCGGGCCCCTTCGGGGGTCAGGTCGGGTCAACATGCTCAAGTTCCCGAAGGTCGTAGACAGCAAGGGCTGATACTTCCGAGGGGGCATGGAGTGAATTGACACACGACACGAAGTGCACGAAGTGAGACGTGGAAGTGTGGAGGGCGTAAGCTTTATTTTGACCCATCCGCCGGAGGATAAAAAAAAAAAAAAAAAAAAAAGTCAGCCACTTGAGGGGCTCGACACCTCCCACCCAAAAACCGATTCTGGAGGAAACTAACGTTGCGACACCGATCCGATGAGCAACCCCAAGGCCAAAGCCTACAACGGAAACTAGTAGGGCAGCACAAACACGATCGTTCCCACGGTTTAGGGTTGAGGAGCCCCGCCATTCAGAAAAAAAAAACAATCAGCCAAAAAAAGGTATACCTCGTGTACCTCTTATCGTACCACGCATCCGGAAAGCACTACGTAAAGATGGCTCCCCCCTTCCTTTCGACACTCAAGGGGACACTCAAGGGGGCACCACCACTCCCGTGTGGGAGAGACACGCCCCACCCAACCCCCGCGGTTCCTCGCCCACCCACGCACCCCTCCCCTATCCCCTCTGCCAAACATGCCATACTCTTGTCCTCCCGCCCCGCCCCCCCCCCCCGCCCCCCCCC
>MEHQ01002804.1:351320-363317 GCA_008828725.1 Saccharina japonica | reverse complement strand
AACAAGTTCACGACAGAGTCACGGTCGAAGCGAAACGTCTCAGCATGCAACGGTTTGATGAGAAAGTCGGCATGCTGCTCTGCCGACCGTACGTGTTAATCTCAAACTACCCATTAAACACATGCTCCAGGCATCTACGTCCTAGAATGAAACCATACACAGATACCAGCGCGCATAACTGCTCCACCAGAGACAGACGTCTGGTCAGTAGCCTTGCGGGCATAGTCCGCATCCACGTACGATAAAACCCCAACTGGACTCGACTATCTGCGATGGAAAGTCTTCGTCGTGTTACCGAGTACAACTACTATCTCCCCCCTGCTCGGAAGACGACAAAACATCCATCGCATGGTTAATAGTAAAATCCTCCGACGTCAGTGTGACTCGAAAACCCCTCAATCATAAAATCAAAACCAAACTCAAGTCCAAACCCACAAACCAGAAACATCAGCGATCTTATATCAAATAAGCGCCGCAGACAACGAAACGAACAGCACATCGTTGTCGTTGTATGCGTGTACTCACGTACAAGACTGCCCGATCCAGCGTTATAATTCAACTATCCTTCTATTAAAACAAGCATCTAGTCCCTCGATACACTAGGTAAAGCATCGTCTTTCAATCATCCCAGGTCATGATAAATGGACTGCCATAACCGACACGTGGCATTTTACAGCTGATGCTGCTGTTATATCAATAGTATTCTGACATCGTACTTCAGAGGTCGTAGTACGCAATTCAGAATGCCAAATATCAGATACCAGTATCCCAGGTGCATATAACTCTACTCGTATATCCAATGCAAACATTTTACAATCCAAGCGTCATAAATATTTCGGCTCGTCAATTCCTACTGAAACAAAACGATAAAAAACATTTAATCTACTGTGGGCCATTGCTACTAAGCGACCCCAACCCCACGCGCTCAACCCCCGTTTCCTGCTCCCTACCCCACGGACTCGACGTTTGTCTTCCGCCGTGGCTCAACGTCACCGCGGCATGGACTACATCTCATAAATCCGCAGAGTGAGGGTGCAGTTTGACTTGTTGAGCAAAGGGTGCATCGGGTGGTTACGTTCAGGGCCAGGAACCAAGTCAAATCGTTAGATAACGAACCACATCAATATGCACTATGTCTGTGGGTAGAATCATGCCGTCAAACCCCCCCTCGTGACTCTTCCCAGTACAACAGTAGAGACAAAACATTCCGTGTGCAAGGGCCTGGTGAGGAAAATGAGCATTGATTTTCACACCAATATTATGTATCAGGTACTGCTGTAGAATCAAGCTTAAATCAGCAGTAATTCTTTAACACATTGATCATGCATTGGAGCAAAATTAGCAGTAATTTCCCTACATTGTATATAATGCGCTGTAAAATCAAGTAATTTTCCAGCACATTAATATCAGGCATTGCAGAATCAAGCCACACTCAGCAATAATTCTCCAACACATCCTTCCATCCGAAAATATAATACGACAAAATAACTTGTACCTGGTACCATTTCAACGCATCAAGCACTGATTTTGACACATAAATATCATGTACTGCTGTAGAATCAAGCGTGAATCAGCAGTAATTTTCCAAGACATTGATCATGCATTGAAGAATCAAGCCAAAATTAGTAGTAGTCTCCCAACACATTATATCACATGCGCTGTAAAATCAGGCCAATAGTCAACAGTAACTT
This sequence comes from Saccharina japonica, assembly GCA_008828725.1. NCBI lineage: Eukaryota > Phaeophyceae > Laminariales > Laminariaceae > Saccharina > Saccharina japonica. The sequence continues at coordinate 361,626 of MEHQ01002804.1, read as the reverse complement.
TCCCTACACAATCATACCATGCGCTGTAAAATCAAGCCAGAACCAGCAATTATTTTCCAACCCATTAAATATCATGTACTTGAGAATCAAGCTGGCTACCCACCCCCTGTTATGCTTCAAGCAACACACAGCAGTACGGGTATCATGCATCCACGTATACATATAATACGGTATACCAGTACACAGCAGCAGTCTCACAAATCATGCACTGCTGCTGTAGAATCAAACAGTCATAAAATATCATACACTGCTGCTTGCTGTATAATCAGTCATTCACAAACTGGTTCCATACAGCAGTGCACTTTGTCTGTGGAATTATGGCATCACAACCCCCCCCCGTGATTTCAACAGCAAGACACACAAGCTGTGGTCCATCATACGCCCCGATGGTCTAGAGGTAACCTCGAACGCTTCTGAACGTTGATGTCTGGAGTTCGAATCTCACGTGGGTCGGACTTTTGAGTTTATTTGCAAAAATAAATAAAAAACGGAATCAACTGCTGAGAGCGCCAATTAATAGTAGCGTGGGTAGGCACAATTCGATGCGAGTCGACGAGGGAAGGAAAGGCTGAAGTCTTCTCGCGATAAAAATGCAAGGCAAGAACCGTAGTGGGGGAGGAGGGAGAGGAGCCTACTTTGTGACCCCGGATCTGAGTTACGACTAGGGAGGAGAGAGAAAGGAAGGGCGAAGATAATAAATGGGATGGACAAAAAAAAAAAAAAAAAAAAAAAAAAACCAGGGTACAATCACACAACTACAGCAGTCCCACATACCAGCCAATTATTGACTTGCCCGGGTCGAACGGGAACGTCCGCTCTCCTACCCAGTTCCCATCCAACCACACACATAGCTGTGATGCACCATACCAGGGTACAAGCTCACCACAACTACAGCAGTCATTGCTCAAATACGCCAGCCAAGACACAGAGGAGCACAAAAACAAAACAACAGACCAAGAAAATCCAATCCACTCAATCCACCAACAAGAAAGTTGGAAAATATAACATGCCTGCTTTCCCGGATCAAATGGGAAAGATCGGGCTCCGTCGCCGCTGCTGCTGCTGCTGCTGCTGGTCTCCTCTCCCACCAGCTCCACCCCTCGTCCACCACCGTACCCCCCCCCACGCCCATCCCGTTTCTCTGGTTTCCCTGGGTCGAAGGGGTACGAGCCACTCTGGCCCAAACCAATCTACGGCACTCCGCCGCCCACACGTCACCGAGCTCCACCTGAGGATCAGCAACACCAAGCTCCACCACCTTGGCCTCAGAACCACCAAGCCCTTCCACCTCAGGTTCAGCAACATCAAGCTCCAACACGTCAGCCTCAGCAAAACAGAGCTCTTCCTCCTCAGCCTCGTGCTGKTGCTGTACGGCATCAGCGAGCTTCGCCAACTCAGGCTCAGGCTGCTGCTGTACAGACGCTGCTAGCTGCTCCACGCGCACCAACCGAGGCTCGTGCGCCTCGGACGCAGCAGCTCCACACCTTAGCCTAGCACCCACCAGCTCCACCCCCTCAGGCCAGCACTCCAAGTTCCACCACGTCAGCCTCAGCAAAACCGAGCTTCTCCTCCTCAGACTCGGCAAAACCGAGCTCCTCCTCTTCAGGCTCGTATTTCTGCTGTACAGACGCAGTTAACGGCTCACGAGCATCACCGAGCTCGTGCGCCTCGGACGCAGCCACACCAAGCTCGTCGAAGCTCCGGTACGGAACACCAATTCCTCCAGCTCGTCGCTTGGCGGACTGCAACCTCTCCCACCAGGCTTGCTTCTGCAGGAAGGTACGCGGTCGAGGTCCATGATACATGTTCCACAGCTCCTCGCGCGCAGCCGCTCTACGGGCATCCCTTTCCTTGTTGACGACATCCAGCTCCAACATCAGGTCCTTAATCATCTGGTGCCGAAGCAGTTCGCTCTCCCCTGGCATAGCACTACCCCTCCTAGTCGTCGACCTCGGCACTACTGCCGGCTGTACCTGCGGCTGCTGGAGCGCCGGCGTTCCAGCCTGCGGCACGTTGCTGTACCCCGGCGCGTAGACGATAGTGGGCTGGGCAAGTGCACTGCCTGGCCATGTGACCATAGGCCAGAAACCCATCGCACACGCTGTTTGGTGCAAAACAATTCGCGGCCATATGCCCTCGAGCACCGCAACGCTCGCACATGTAGAACCCGCCCATAGACGCTCCTGGGGGCGGAGGGGACTCCGGCTGGTACCACCCATATCCGGTGTTACGAGTCTAACCAGTGCCCCCCGGCCTTTGCTGGTGCTGATGCTGTGGCTGAGGTGGGTGCTGCTGCTGGTAACTGTGACCTCTACCCCAATGCCGCTGCTGTTGCCGCTGATGCGGCCAGGCGCCTCCATACTGCTGCTGCTGCTGCTGCTGCTGCTGCTGCTGCTGCTGCTGTGGCCCTGCGCCTTCACACTGCCGCTGCTGCTGCTGTTGCTGTTGCTGCTGCTGCTGCTGCTGCTGCTGCTGCCCGGTGCCCTCAAAATAAAAGACCATCTCCATAGTCAATCCTCCCCGATACTACTCGCCCCTCTAACACAGTATAGCGCTCCAGCGGTCTCCGGGCCCGAAGCAATTCGATTATCGTGTTTATGTACGTCGCTGTCGAACGCGTTCTTTGTACCCGCGTGCCTACACCATGGGTCGTCAAGGAGAAGTAGTAGATAAAGTACACGTGTACACCAAATACCAAACACACACCAGGCTGGGTCAATGCCGTTCTGTCAGAGACCCAACCACATAAACCGCACACAGGAGGTACGCCGCACCAGGATTGTCACCGGCTGCACCCCTCACATATATACGAGCAGTATCATTGTATCAAAGCCCGGGTCGTATCATTATATCGGCGACTACCCCAACACGGGGCAGCAACACGCGAGGCATCCATCATCTCAGATCATGATGCCTCGCCCCACCATATGAAACCCCAATATCCGTAGACCAGTATGAAACCCCCACATGTCGGGAAACCAGTATCAAGCAACCGCATACCACAAACAACTGTTCCCCCCCGTAATAGTATGGCTTACGGATCGGTGCCGTCGCAGTATCTCCACCCGTAGGCGTACTCCGTCATGGTGGTGGCGCTATCGAGGTCGTGGTCGCACCCCATGTTGTGGCCGAACTCGTGCGTGTGGGAGTCGTACTCGATGCAGCCCGGGGCCACAACGGAGAAGCCGAGCTCCGCGCCCCAGTAGGAGTTATACAAATACCTGAGATGACACGAGCACGAGAAGTAGTAGTAGTAGTAGTAGTAGTAGTAGTAGTAGTAGTAGTAGTAGTAGTAGTAGTAGTAGTAGTAGTAGTAGTAGTAGTAGTAGTAGTAGTAGTAGTAGTAGTAGTAGTAGTAGTAGTAGTAGTACTGTAGTAGTAGTAGTAGTAGTAGTAGTAGTAGTAGTAGTAGTAGTAGTAGTAGTAGTAGTAGTAGTAGTAGTAGTAGTAGTAGTAGTAGTAGTAGCAGCAGTAGTAGTAGTAGTAGTAGTAGTAGTAGTAGTTGTAGGAATAGTAGTAGTAGTAGTAGTAGCAGCAGTAGTATTAATAGTAGTATTTGACCATTTTCCACGTATCCCTTTCGAGACGGAGCGCAGAACAATAAGTCTCGATCAAAAAAATGTGTTTCACGAGGAAAAATTCCGATCTCACTCGCAGACGAGTTTTTGGTTTTTGTTAATATGAAAAGTTGGCCGTCTCCTATGAGCCCAGGTTCCCAAATGCTGTGCCCCAACGCACAGCGGGGGGGGGGGGTGATGAATGCACCGAATAGAGGGAGGGTATTCAATTGTTGAGCTTGCCTTACTGTAGTTAGCCATTTGATCATTGACCACCTATCATCCATTCCGAGACGGAGAACGGAATGGGGGTGATAATCCCGCGGATGCTTGCACCATTGTTATTGCGTTTACCATCTCTCAATGTTGCAGCACGATCTTCAACGCTGATCACTCAGAAAACATTCCACCCCGAACGAAGAAAACCAAGGTAACATAATTTAATGTGTACGTGTCGGTTTAGAAGTAGACAAACCTTGTATAGCCAACAATGATAAAGTGTAACTGCCATGTTTTCAAGACTTTAAACCTAGCCCTAACCCTCGACCCCTCTGACTCTAACGTGAACACCCTACTACCCCGCTTTGCCATTTTGTTTCACTATCTATCACTGCCACTACCGCTACCGCCACCACCACCACTACTGCTATTATTGATACTGCTCCTACTACTATCACTACCTTACCACTACGATCACCACCACCACCACCACCACCACTACCACTACCACCACCACCACCACCACCACCTGTTCGCTTATAAAGGACAAACCACCGAGCTCCTCAGCCAGCTGCTGGCTGAGTAATAATAGCTCACTCGGTGGTTTGCCCTTCACAATCGAACAAAATAATTGATATTATCACAGAGGTCCCACGGCACCATCCCACACAAGGTCAAAAGACAAGAACACTATAAACAAATGTGGCCTAAGACAAGCCAATAGCCCGAGCTAACACGCAACCGCCACTGTGGACGAGTCCAACCTGAGCCGACTTCTTGTGCTACGCACGATAGAGGTACTGTACCTTTTTAGAGTTACTCTACTGTTTTGGGGGTACTGTACCTTTTTGGGGGGCTGAAACTTTTTCTGAATGACGGCGCTTCTTATTAACCCTTTTAGTACTGCACTGTACATAATGAAACATTTCAGTCAAATTGCAAGTGTTGTGTCCCCACATCGGTACTGCAGTGCTATCATATAGGGGTTAACCCGAAATCGTCGGAATTTCTTTATGTAATACTATGTGCTAAAATATTTTTTTCATTTCATGCTTATTATTATTATGCCATGGGATTATTCATCGAGTACGTACGTACGTATTAATAGCACTCCCCCCCCCCCCCCCCCTCCAAAATTGGGTTCTGGGTGGAGGTATATAATTCCTCAAGTGACCACCCTCAGAAACTGTCCTGTATGCAGGTGCACATTTACCGAATACATATACCACTGTAGCATGCATCAACCCACTTACCACCACCATAGATCAAAATCGGGGTGCACAATCACTTACCCCACTCCACAGACATCTGTGAATGCGCCGACGAGTTGAACAAGGTCCGCCCCGTACGCATCGCGAAGATCGGCAACCTCATCGTTGACCAGGAGCTCATAGAGCACTTCGTACGACGACATGTCCGGGTGTCCTGGTCGTACGGCAGCTGAAAGGAAAGCGTCGCACCGCACCGCATCGTCCGCAAGGCAGAGGGTAGGTAGGTAGGTAGGTAGGTAGGGCGGTCTTGCGATGGTTGGATAGAGGAAGCATGCTACGTACGGTAGAGGTTCACCGTGTTTTTTCTGAACATACATGGTACACTTCAGGAGCTCTACCCCTCACCCAAAATAGAACCGCTACGTAGCAGATGATCAATCCCACGACCTGAATTTAAAATGAGCAATATGGCCAACACAAGAACGAAAAGACCGACGAACTTGGGTTAAACCCTTAAGAACGGGTCCCACCTATTTGGGGACAAACTACTCGGAATTAGAGTGGGGTAAGTTTTTTTTCAGTTCTGAATGGGTTAAGGGAGCCCCGTCATTCAGAAAACCACCAGCCAAAAAAAGGTACAGTACCTCTATCGTAGCACGCTTTAGGGTAGGCCTCTGAGAAATTAATGTCACTGAATTTTTGTTTTTTTTTACGGTCACTTTATTCACCCGTCCCAGCTCATTTGGTACGTAGTAAGAGCTTTTTTAACGCGCTCAACCCGGAGCCGTATACCAGCCTACAATAATAGTGGACAAAAAACGATGGGTAGAAACCCGAGGTGTCTCATGCTTCGTACATGCCGCTATATCGCAGCCATTTTTTCGTGTTTGGTGTTGCCATCCTATTTACTCTACCCCCCCTATATTATATATAGGTTGGGTTGGCGTTGGTTGGCAACGATACTGTAAAACATGCCGCTCAATGTATATACTAGACCACCAGGGTACCATTTTGTTTATTTGTTTTTGGCGGTCGATCACAGCTGGCGGTCGAGTTAGAGCATTAATGCGGGGTGGAGAACATTTACTCCGTACAAGGGGAATTATCGTATCACGTAGTGTTGATGGTAAAGCACCCACGAGGCAGTTACATAATACTCACATTGCTGTCTTAGGAAATGGCCACACCGGAACTTAAATTAACCCATTGAAGCTGTCATCCCCATGCAAGTCCGCCTCACAATAGGTTCTCAGTTGGATGCAGCTCACCCTTCATGTCCCTCGCCCAAAACCTCACGGCGCTTCGCGCTTGGTGCAAGCAACAATGTCTCCCTGGTTGGTCAAAACCCAACGTGCTCCGTCCCCGCATTGTAGGTATGCGAGGGTCTATGGTCATACTAAGTTTGTCCGCTACTAGCGGTACGGCCACGGCTCCGCCCGTGGCGCTAGCTTTGCGTTGCCCATAGTAATATGTAGGATCCAGGTGTGGTACATATTACTCGCATTAACAGTGTGTTGTGATGTACCACTCTGAACCGGAAAAAAGAACCACCGTACGGGGCGGTATCGACCCGGGGGGTGTCTGTTTTCGTCCCCGGGGTATTGGTGTTGTAGATATCCGCAAGGGTTTCTGATCCGGGGAAGCGAAGTTATTATCCCCGGGTGCGGTGGGACCTCGCCGTTGCCCGCGCCGCGCGCTGACTCCATGAGAGCGGCCAACCATAAATCAGCCCGTGGGGTTGGGGTCTCTACACCTCGTGGGGCGGTATCGACCCCGGGGATGTCCGTTTTCGTTCCCGGGTTGTTGGAGTTGTAGATGTATGTAAGTATTTCTGACCCGGAGATGGGACGATATCATCCCCGAGTGCGGTGGGGCTTCGGCGTTGCCCCGGCGGGCAACTCTCGTCGCACGCTGGCTCTATGAGGGCCAGGCAACCGTACATTTTCCCGTGGGGTTGGAGTTTCCACACCTTGTGGGGCGGTATCGACCCGAGGGATGTTTGCTTACGTCCCCAGGTCGTTGGAGTTGTAAATGTATATAAATACTTCTGACCCGGGGGTGGGATCTTATCATCCCCGGGTGCGGCGGGATCTCGCCGTTGCCCCGAGGGGTAACCCTCACTGCGTGCTGGCCCTCTCGGCTCCAGGCTCCAGCGCCCCAGCCAAATCAGCAATCAGCCAGTGGTGGTGGGGTTTCCACACCTTGCGGGGCGGTGTCGAGCCCGGGGGATGTCCGTTTCGTCCCCGAGTTGTTGGAGTTGTAGGTGTATGCAAGGATTTATGACCCGAGGATGGCAATTTATCATCCCCGGGTGAGGTGGAACTTCGACATCGCCCCGAGGGGAAACTCTCGCCGCACGCTGGCTCTATGAGGGCCAGGCAACCGTAAATTTGCTCGTGGTATTGGGGTTTCCACACCTTTCGAGGTGGTATCGACCCGGGGGATATCCGTTCGCGTCCCCGGGTCGTGGGAGTTGTAGATGTATGGAAGGATTTATGACCCGGGGATGGGATCATATCATCCCCGGGTGCGACGGAACGTCGCTGTTGCCCCGAGGGGAAACTCTCGATGCGTGCTGGCTCTATTAACTCCAGCGCCTCAGCCAAATCAGTAATCAGCCAGGTGGTGGTGGGGTTTCCACACCTTGCGGGGCGGTTTCGAGCCCGGGGTATGTCCGTTTTCGTCCCCGCGTTGTTGGAGTTGTAGATGTATGGAAGGATGTATGACACGGGGATAGGAAGTTATCATCCCCGGGTGCGGCGGGACTTCGACGTTGTCCCGAGGGGCAACTCTCGCCGCATGCTGGCTCTATGAGGGCAAAAGGCAACCGTAAGATAGCCTCTGGTATTGGGGTTTCCATACCTTGTGAGGCGGTATCGACCCGGGGGGTGTCCGTTTGCGTCCCCGGGTCGTGGGAGTTGTAAATGTATGGAAGGATTTCTGACCCGGGGATGGGATCATATCATCCCCGGGGTCTCGCTGTTGCCCCGAGGGGCAACCCTCGCTGCGTGCTGGCTCTATGAACTCCAGCGCCCCAGCTAAATCAGCAATCAGCCGGTGGTGGTGGGGTTTCCACACCTTGCGGGGCGGTATCGACCCGGGGGATGTCCGTTTTCGTCCCCGGTTTGTTGGAGTTGTAGATGTATGGAAGGATTTCTGACCCGGCGATAGGACGTTATCATCCCCGGGTGCGGCGGGACTTCGACGTTGCCCCGAGGGGCAACTCTCGCCGCACGCTGGCTCTATGAGGGCCAGGCAACCGTACATTTTCTCGTGGTTTTGGGGTTTCCACACCTTGTGGGGCGGTATCGACCCGGGGGATGCTTGCTTGCGTCCCCGAGTCGTTGGAGTTGTAAATGTATGGAAATACTTCTGACCCGGGGGTGGGATCTTATCATCCCCGGGTGCGGCGGGATCTCGCCGTTGCCCCGAGGGGTAACCCTCACTGCTTGCTGGCCCTCTCGGCTCCAGGCTCCAGCGCCCCAGCCAAATCAGCAATCAGCCAGTGGTGGTGGGGTTTCCACACCTTGCGGGGCGGTATCGAGCCCGGGGGATGTCCGTTTCGTCCCCGAGTTGTTGGAGTTGTAGGTGTATGCAAGGATTTATGACCCGGGGATGGCAATTTATCATCCCCGGGTGCGGCGGAACTTCGACATCGCCCCGAGGGGAAACTCTCGCCGCACGCTGGCTCTATGAGGGCCAGACAACCGTAAATTCGCTCGAGGTATTGGGGTTTCCACACCTTGCGAGGCGGTATCGACCCAGGGGGTGTCCGTTCGCGTCCCCGGGTCGTGGGAGTTGTAGATGTATGGAAGGATTTATGACCCGGGGATGGGTTCATATCATCCCCGGGTGCGACGGAACCTCGCTGTTGCCCCGAGGGGAAACTCTCGATGCGTGCTGGCTCTATTAACTCCAGCGCCTCAGCCAAATCAGTAATCAGCCAGGTGGTGGTGGGGTTTCCACACCTTGCGGGGCGGTTTCGAGCCCGGGGTGTGTCCGTTTTCGTCCCCGCGTTGTTGGAGTTGTAGATGTATGGAAGGATGTATGACACGGGGATAGGACGTTATCATCCCCGGGTGCGGCGGGACTTCGACGTTGTCCCGAGGGGCAACTCTCGCCGTATGCGGGCTCTATGAGGGCAAAAGGCAACCGTAAAATAGCCTCTGGTGTTGGGGTTTCCATACCTTGTGAGGCGGTATCGACCCGGGGGGTGTCCGTTTGCGTCCCCAGGTCGTGGGAGTTGTAAATGTATGGAAGGATTTCTGCCTCGCTGTTGCCCCGAGGGGCAACCCTCGCTGCGTGCTGGCTTTATGAACTCCAGCGCCCCAGCTAAATCAGCAATCAGCCGGTGGTGGTGGGGTTTCCACACCTTGCGGGGCGGTATCGACCCGGGGGATGTCCGTTTTCGTCCCCGGTTTGTTGGAGTTGTAGATGTATGGAAGGATTTCTGACCCGGGGATAGGACGTTATCATCCCCGGGTGCGGCGGGACTTCGACGTTGCCCCGAGGGGCAACTCTCGCCGCACGCTGGCTCTATGAGGGCCAGGCAACCGTACATTTGCTCGTGGTATTGGGGCTTCCATACCTGGTGAGGCGGTATCGATCCAGGGGATGTCCGTTTGCGTCCCCAGTTCGTTGGAGTTGTAGATGCGTGGAAGGATTTCTGACCCAGGGATAGGAACTTATCGTCCCCGGGTGCCGCTGGCTCCCTGAGCCTCAGCCAATCAGTGACCAACTGATGGGGGTGGGTTTCCATACTGTGCAGGGCAGTGTCGACCGGGAAATCACCGTGTTTGTCCCCGGTTGGTCGGAGCTGTAGAGATATGGAGGTATTTCTGATCCGGCGATGGGAGCCTATCCTCCCCGGGTTCGGCGGAACCTCGGTGGCTCTTTTCAGCACCGATGTTCTAGAAAGAGCCAGCAACCACTGGCATGGATTTGGGCAACCAATCAGCTGCCAGAATAGTAGTTCAAAAATTGTAAGTCAGCAGGTAGGCTGGCTAGATAGCTGCCAGAACTGCATCGGGATTGCACCATGGCCACGGCTCGGCGCGGTATGGGACCCAGTGTTCTGCAGGTTGTGGCACCCAGCCTCCCTACCCATGGGGCAAGGTGGGGCTGAACCGCTCTGGATAGCGCTACTCAATTACAGACAAACAGACAGACAGACAGAATAGCAGCATTTAATAATATAGATAAGATACCAGCCCCGCTCTGGCATATAGTTCGGCGTACGGATGTGCTGCTGTAGAACATGTTGGATGTGTGGTTGGGTGAAGGGGTGTGTATGTGGGTGAATGGGTGGGGGGGTGGGTG
>MEHQ01002804.1:331463-350876 GCA_008828725.1 Saccharina japonica | reverse complement strand
GGGTGGGTGGGTGGGTGGGTGGGTGGGTGTGTCGGTGTGTGGGTGGATGGTTTTTGTTGTCGTCGCTGTTGCTGTTGTTGTCGATCTGTTGTTTGTCACACCATACTACAGTACTACTACTACTGTTGTTGTACTACCACACATAGTCACGAAAAAGGCACAAATCACAGCCACAGCACACCCACAGCAGGTAGCACAGCGCTGTGCTGTGAGCCGTGTTGCTGTGCTTTCTCTTTCGAACGTACAACTTTGTTGTCCTGGAGCATGGAGCTCTTAGCATTTATTTGCAAGTCGCCTGTTTCCTTCCTTCATTGACGTGCCACGTGTAACCTCCTTTCACATTATGTCGTGTCCTTGATGGGCGACCGTAGCAGTCGGAAGCGTAGCGGACGGAACCGCCCGCTACGCGAAGCGCTTTGTATATATATATACAGTACAAGCATATGATATATCGTGACGGTGCACAGTAGAAGAGCACTACGTAGTACATGTAGTATAAATTACCACTGTTCTAGGCTAGAAGGGCTATTTGTGCCACCACCAGCAACAGTTTGGCAACTTATCTCCACAATGATTTATACATACAACAGTGCACAACCGTCCACTATGATATAAAAACGAGCCTGATCCAGAAGGACATTACAACAAGGTACTTAGTACGTACATACACGAGTATCCAGTCACGATAACCATCACTGCATATCGTAGTATTGACAGCACGCAAGCATACCAATGTAGGTCTAGCTACTTTGCTGTAGAGCTGCTGTGCTGACCTCTCAGGGGTCAACCAAGAAGCGTACCTGTAGTGCAACAACAAAACGGAGGATGTAACCGATGCAGAAACAAAGGAAGCGGGCCAGATCGAAGGAAATATGTGGTCAGCATAAAACAAGTTGCGCAAAAGTTCACGGAACGTCGTAGGCAAATCCAAACGACAGACATGACATTGAAAACGCTTTTCGGAAAATACCGAATCATGCATGCAACGCCAGGAAGACGTATAGGAAAACCCTTTCCGCCGCGCGTGATGTGCGACGTTCCAAGAGGTGGCCGAAGTGTTATTACGTGTATAAGGGGGGCTTCGCCGCGGCCGGCTGATGCTCGCAGCTGTTCCGCGTACAAATGTTCGAAAGCAGGGCATTGATTAGGTGTTACACTGTTGCGCTGGCGCAACATTTGGCCAAAATAACCGTTTTCCGCAACATTCGCCGCGAGGCTGGTTGCGCGCAGCGCAAAACGCGTTTTTGGGCGCGCAGCATTTATCGCCGCAGGCGAAAGTTTTTGTTGCGCGTTTATTTCTCGCCGGAACCGATAAATGTTTTTGGGGATATTTTTTTCTTATTAAATAATTAGTCGTAATTGAATAGCCCCCCGTTCCAACATCCGTACACACGCAAGTCAACTACCACTCCATCCCGCGTAAACTCCGTATTCGCCGGCCTCCCACTAACAATGGTGGTTGGCTTGGTGTACGTATGAGAATATTTTTTTCCCTCATTCGCGAAATTAATTAATTGTACCCCACGAACAACCTACCTTTATTATTATAGAGATGTGTGTGTGTTCATATTTTAGGCCCCTTGTCCTATTCGCCATAGCCGAAAACAAAAATTAGGCCTCTTTTGCTATTCGCCGTAGGCTCTTATTCCTTTTGAGGTACTTTTTTCTATTCGTCGTAGCCAAAAATAAATTTAAAGGGTTTTTACTCAGTTTTAAGGCGTATATTCGCGCATAGACGATCGCAATTGTTTCGCCTCCGGCGGCCCTCCGGGGGCCTCTGCGGGGGGCTTGCGCGCCTGCGGCGTGCAACACGCGCCGCAGGTGTGTTGCGCTGCTCGCAACAGAGGCCGAACCAGTAATTAATGCCCTGTTCGAAAGGTATAAAGTGCAGCTTTATTAGTATAAACAGTACATATAGGTCAAATATCAACACATTAAACGCCAAGGGGTGTACACGTAAAAAGGTGGTGCCTCCTGGGGATGTAGAGCTGTTCTGCTTTCTTTTTCGGCAGGAGGTCAGACGATAGAAATTATGCTGAACTCCGAACTGGCGACGTATTGGTCTGCCCGGTACTTTAGTTTACGTTGCACTCACGAAAACAAAGCTACTACGAGGTATGCTGTAGCGGCAACAAATGCATTGTGTACTCGCACGTAGAAGTCTATGAGCACTATTTATTATTGCTGCTGTTGTATAGACTGCAGATCGAGGCGAATGCTGCACCACCTCTACTATTAGTCCTACTGCACTACTGCTTATGAACTACTACTACTACGGGGGGCCATAGTAAATACTACCAGGTAGTAAATAGGACCACATATTGTGACTAAAAATAGTTAAATATATAGGATTTTGTGTAAACCGTAGGTCCTATTTACCGTGCTCCCCCGTAATACGTACTGCACGTACTGATACGAACGAAACAAATAGAAAAAATAGGAAAACGGTTACATAAAAGCCTCCATAAAAACGACTGAACGAAGTTCTTGCATCCTTGTTCCTTCCCCCAAAAAAACCCGACACCTCTCCTCAATATTGCCTCGCACGCATGTATGTAGAACGCTTGCAACTTCTCCGGGACTAATATGTTTCGACCGGGGCTCAGAACCTCTTCCTCTCTGGCTGTCGGAGGCCCATCACGTTGCACGCGTGGCAAAAAGGCGAGCTCGCCGGCGCCCGTTTCGCCAGTCGGTCCCACCGTACAAAACAAGGCAGAACATGTTTTTGTAAGATACAGGCCATGTCCTTAGCATAAAAAAAAGGTTTGTTTAGCATTTTCAACACTAAAATGTCCTGAAGTTTCAGAGGCAAGATAAGACACGTACTACGAGCAGGTACAGGCCAACCCGTTTTGAGCCATAATCCGGCAACTGTTGTCCCTCTCGACGACCGCTGCACGGCGAAGCGCAACACCTTTTGTCTCCCCCCTCTCCTTTTGCACATCCCTCGTCCAGCCTACGCCCGCCTGCGCCCGCCCGCCCGCCCGCCCGCCAAACCCCGTGTCGGCATCGCGCTCTCCCGTGTCGTCGACGGGGCGACGCTGGGCTTCTCTGTGCCGGTCGGCGACAGCGAGACTCTCACCACATGTTTCGTCGTCATCGGATAAGAAAAAATAAAAAATTATCATCGTACTTTGGAACGAAACTTGCTACGATAGACGTATGAGCCGCTCTTTAGCTTGAATTTTGTTTCTGAATGACGGTGGAGAGCTCCTTAACCCCATTCAGAACTGCAAAAAAAAAAAGCGTCCCACACTAATTCCAAGTAGTTTGTCCCCAAATTTGTGGGGACCAGTTCTTAACGGCTTATAACCCAAACTCGGTCGGGGTTTGATTCTAACTGCTTGGTGTTGGAATGTGTTTTATTGGTATTCTTAGGCTATGGGATCGCTCGTCGGGCACATTTCTACGTAGCACTTTTTAGTTTCCTCCTTAAAAAATAATCAGTTTTTCGGCGAGGTATAGAAAGCTCGTCAAGTGACCACCCTTATGAGGCAAAAACAATGGTGCACCTCTCTCTCTCTACCGTAGCATGCGTCCGACGTCCATACTAAGCAGGCATACGTGCCGACGTTTTTTTTGCCGATTTGGGACGCATGCTGCGGTAGAGGTGCACCATGTTTTGCCTTGGGAGGGTGGTCACTTAAGGAGCTCTATATGCCCCACCTAAAAAAAAAAACTGATTTTGAAGGAAAACAAAAGCGCTACGTACGTACTCGATGAACAACGCCGTGACCTAACGAGACAACGAAAAATATGGCAGCACAAAAAAAAGGAATTCTGACGATAAGGAGCCCCGATCATTCAGAACACGTTTCGGACAAAAAACGGTATATCTTATACCTCTATCGTACCACGCCTCTTGGCGTACTTCTGCGCTTATTATGCCGGTCGCAGGTGTCTTCAAACAGGCCACCGGGCCGGCAGACCCTACTCCCCGGGTGAGGGCGAGGCGGGCGGGGTTAGTAGCGGAATAACGTAGAAACAAAAAAAGAGAAGAGGGTGACCACACGGCTTCGAGAAAAAAGGCGTTCGGAGCGCGGAAAGCGCTCGGAATCTCAGTCCTTTGATGGCACGATTCTGGATGTCCTATGCATTTTGATATTTTACGATACCGACGGTCATCCCACGAAAGCAATGGATTGGATGATACCTTTGGATTAAACCTCCTTGCCGGGTGTAAGGGGGCCTCGCCCGGGATAACCCGCGGTAGGTAACGGGTGCGAGCTCGATGCGGCGACCATCCCTATGCTTTTCTTTCTAAAGGTCTTTAATCGGCTGGTGGCGTCATGAGCCAACTTATAGGTGTCACATTTTCGATGTTCTGACCAAACACCTACTGCTGGTAGAACCAATTTTCTACCAAACCGAGACCCATCTTGTTGGCTTCCGGTATTACCACCTTTCGCTAGAAGTGCGCTGAATGTTTTCTGGTCCCGCTTACTCGTATGGTTCCAGGTACCACTTGTATGTGTGTTCAAGAATATGTCTACCGAAGATAGAGGAAAACCAAATGCCTATTGCAAGGTGATCTGTGGGTGCTTCAGTAGATGAAGGCTGATCACAGCGTCGAACATATGGAGAAGGAAATATATTTTCTTCCTCGTCACTTGGGTAAGCCGGAAAGGTCGACTTCCATTGTTGTCTCTCCTCCCAACTTCGAAAATCATTTTTTTCCTCGCACCCACATTTTGTACTTCATGTCTTTCGACACACAATGGGTATTGCGAGAGCGACCTAAGCCTACTTGTGGCGTCTGCTCACACCACACGGTCTCAGCACTGCCTCGGGCCTTGCGAAAGCCGCACACCGGTACTGTACCTGTTAGCCATATACCGGAGCCCACACGAATGTCGAGAGCTTTGAAACTGCAGGATTTCACGACTAATACATAAACGGCACAGGACAGCGGTGCCGTGAGCCGATTAACTGGTATCGGTCGTTAAGTCGGCTGGCGCAGCCAGCTGATGACAAGCTGAATTGCCGACTTCAGTCAGGCGAGCGAAAAGAAACAAATCGGACCTCTCCGGTCGCGAAGAACCAGCCCAAACCAGAAACAGTGTATCCCGCATTCAATCATCCTTCTTACACGTGTGGAAACCCAAGAAGCCGAATAGTCGGCACGTCCGGGAAACGAATGCTCTAGATATTACTGTAATCCGACTAATGGCTACTACAATAGTTCGTTACTTAAGTCGTGCTGACTCACATATCTACCGCTTTTGTGTATTGTGTGGGGGGTCTGTCTATATTAGAGACGAGCTTACTCCAATTCAAGAAGGATGATGTATCGACCGGGCTTTCAGAGATGCATTGTTCTCCCCATTTTACAAAAGTAAACTGATTAACTACTATTATTGTGTATACCAGCACATGGTACCTGCTGGGTATATGATATGAAGTGTCGTATTATAACTCACACCGGTTTTCGACATGATATGCTTCAAGTCGGCTGTACGCCAGTGCACCTTCGGCTTTTGATTCATATATAGCGGTCTTTGAAAGGATGTGCGGCTAACGGGATGGTGACCTTTGCGGCATGTTACCACTTGTTGTGTGCCCCATCTCAAACAGGCTGACCCATTCACCCTCTTCGATACCGACGTCGTTTCCAGCGGGGGAGGGGGGGGTTGTACTTCATTTTCATGTATGGCCGTAGTCGTATGACCATAGACCCTCGCATCCCTACAATGCCGGGACGGAGCACGTTGGGTTTTCACCGACCAGGCAGACATTGCTAGCACCAAGCGCGAAGCGCCGTGAGGTGTTCGCCGAGTGGGGGGGTATTTTCACCCGTGCGCCTTCCCATGTTTCAATTTCGATATATGGTGGCCTTAACTTTCTTGCTATACGTATACGTTTCGAAGCTTGGTCCTACTCCAATTCCAAGAAAGTTGTCAACAAAAACGTTGGGCGGAGTCGTAACAGGGATAACAAAAGAGCGTGAGATCAAGCTGGTGACATGCATTTGTGTCTCGCTACGTATGTGCTGTATAGTTATAGTCTGACCCACCTCAAGCAAGCTGATCCATTCGCCGTCCTCGATACCGACCGACTCAAACGTCACCGATTCCACCTCGGTCTCCTCAATGCCGAATGAGTTGAAGGCTGAGTTTGGTATGGTAGATCCGGGTGATGATTCGAATATGCCGATTATGTCGCCGTTGATCTGGATCTGTTATAAAGAAGCGGTTAACGCGCATACAAGCAAGGTGGGAAGAGCAAGTGGCACAGTCGGGGTGATGCCTCATTTTTCGGATATCATCACGTGAGGAACTCAATATCACACCCTAAAATCGACGGCGAAGAACTTTGTTCGCGCAACTCGACCAACATTTCTGTGCACTAGCCGTAAAATTGGATTTTTTGGGTGGAGGGGAATGCTCAATAAGAATGGCCCTAAAAACACTAGTTTTTCAGTTGAAGACCCCAGCCAGTCAGAAATCTCTCTTGGGCCAAAACCGTGCCACAGCAGTAGTACTGTCTGTTGCCGTAGAAAGTGTTCATCCGTTTGAATATTCCTTAGGTTTCCTTCTGCGCTCTGCAGGTTTTGATTTTGCCTGCAGTACATAGCCAGCCCCTCCTTCCTTTCGCCTGTGCGGAGCCCAGCCGAAAGGGGCGTCTATCAAAAGTGCCAACAAAAGAGTGTGTGCACTTACTTACACATACGATAGAGGGGGGCTTTTGGTTTTGTTTCCCCCGGTTTATTTGTCGTTTTGCTATTGTGTGGTCGCTTTGTGCTTGATCGCGATGTGAGATGTGAGCGAACGTATTCGGCCGGGAGCAGAAAAAGGGGTTTGGAGAGTTTGTCGCAACTTCGTGCGCTCGTCTCCAGGCGATTCAACTACACAACGCTGCCCTGCTTTCGTGTATGTACGGCCCAAACACAGCAATGACAATACATAATATGTACCTGGAATAGCGGCAGCCATGCGGCTTATACTGCTGCTGCGACAGGCGGGCCCCCCACAGCTCTAATATCATAAATCGTTAAAACGGCGGGCTCAACTCTAGTTACATTGGTGTACCCATTTTAAGTTAATCCGGTTTAAGGAAATAGTAGAGATAAGACCAGGCAAATCGTCTTTTTCACGAGATAAACACAACTTGGAATTACAGCAGTAGTATGGGATCGTTTTGTTTCGTACTGAAATATAAGACCATATTACAATATATAATACCACGTTTTTAGGCTTGTCACGCGGTGGAATTAAAAATGGACACACCACTACTGTACCTGGAGCCAGCGGGTTCGCTCTTCCACCCTCCAAAGCGCCACCTGCACATCCTTAAGGTCCATGGGCTGGCCGAAGGTGAACCTGATCTCGCATCGGCCGTCGCCCGGTACGATGCTGTTGGTGCACGACCACCTCGATTCTGTGTCGTTGCTGATGCCGTCGTGAGCCAACGAGGGCAAACAGCCGAGAGTGCCGCATCCCGTGAAGCCGCTGTCCTCGCCAGGGAAAACATCGTAGGCGGTGGCCGCTACATCCACGGTGGTCTTGGTCCCGACCTCAACGTACTCGCTGCTAGTCTCGGAACCTCCCTGTGTACATTGAGACAGCAGCACCAGTGACGTTCATTCGCAGTAGCAACAGCAGTAGCAACAGCAGCAGTAGAGTAGTAGTATCAGTAGCGGTAGCAGCCGTAGCAGCCGTAGCAGCCGTAGCCGTACTTTAACAGCAGCACTGTAGTAACAGCACCAGTAGTAGATCAGCCTCCGTATATTCTCCTTGCGTTTGGTAAAGTATTGGCTGTTTTTCATGCTCTGTGGATAGCACTATTATTGTATACCCCAAACATTGAACACACCGTAAGGAAAACTATGATACGTACGTACCAGATAGCACTTAGACCTGCCTCTCTGTAGGTACCAGGAAGAGCACGGGCTCGGCTCGATGCCGAAAGCGGGCCTCAACACGTTCCACGGAGACTCGGAGGTGAACACACCGAACATATGACGCTAACTACACTTTAACATCTGGTTGGCTGAAACCATACCGACATCTCGATGAATGAACCTCCGTCGCATGGGGAGTTATCTCCGTTTTTTGCGGGTTTAACTACTTGGAAATAGTGTGTGAGGCATTTTGCGGATGAACAGGGGGTCAACATGGTAGGTGAACTACAGTGCTAAGCCTTGCGCGATAATTCCCCGTGACGACATCGAGTATGACCGTAATCTCGATCGCCACACCACCACCCAGCATACAACACAACAAATCCATGAAGCTACTCGTGCATCGAATAGGTCGACAAGTAACGCGACCCATAGCTGTGGCCACAGCTGTAAATATAACTCGTCTGGTTGAGACTCTCGGCGTGGACTCACCTCAGGACCTTCGGAGGAGTCCAAAGAAGACGTAACCGGTGCGCTTGAGGCTGTCCGTTCAGCCGGTGGAGGGGTGGGCTCACTCGTGGGAGGCTGTGATACCGTCGTGGGACCCAGGGTAGCTGCCTCGGTCGTGGAGGAGGTGGGGGTGGCTTCCGGAGCAGCCGGCGTGGGGGTAGGCTCAAACACGGGAGATTTAGTCTCCACAGGAACAAGCGTCGCAGGGTCTGTAGGGGGTGGGGTGAGCGTTGCTGTGGCCGGCGCAGGAGTGGCCTCGGGCGTGGGGGGAGATGTGGCCACAGGAGTCGGGGTAGCGGCTTCGGTTGGGGAAAGGGTTGCCTCTGGTGCGGCTGGTACGGGAGTAGGCTCGGGAAGGGGAGGCGATGTGGTTACGGGAGCCGGGTTAGGAAGGCTGACGGGAGACGATGTTGTTTCCTCTCGTGCGATTGGAGCGGGAGTCGGACCAGACGTAAGAGGAGGCGTAGTGGGCACCGAACTGGAACCTGAGGGTTGGGGGGGGAATTGGGATAAACAAACGTGATTAGGCCAGGGTGTTATCCTCAGTGAGCATTGATGGCTGCGGCTCTCGAAGCCCAAGCGTGGACATAACTGCTGTGTGTTCTCGCCCTACAGGTTAATTAGCGCCTACCGACTGCACACATTTCTTCCCGGACCATGTTTGTTTTTCTTTGAGACCGCTTCTGCTACCATTCCTGTGATATTGGGAGTGCACGAAGTATGTCGTCGGTAGAGAGCGGGGTATGATAGCTCGCTATTTTGTTTTTAATCGCCCGCACCTAATTTATAGCCTTCACTTTTGATCTACACTCCTTCCGAGCGAGCCCACTTCGGCTTTCCGACGCCTGCTACGGTAGAGGTACACCATGTCTTTTTATATGCCTCTATACCTGCAGTAGTCTAAACACTGATTTTGGAGGGGAATAAAAGTGCTATACGTATACCCGATGAAGTATCTCATATGCCCAAGAGCATAAAGTGGAAACTATTACCAACACAATACTACTGACGTTCCGCCGATTTTGGGTGTAACCGTTTCATAACTGAAAACGTATCCCACTCTAATTCCAAATAGTTTTTCCCCCAAATACGTGGGACCAGTTCTTAACCCATTCAGAACTGAAACAAAATGTCCCCCTCTAATTCCAAGTAGTTTTTTCCCCAAATACGTGGGACCAGTTCTTAACCCATTCAGAACTGGAAAAAATGTCCCACTCTAATTCCAAGTAGTTTTTCCCCAAATTCGTGGGACCAGTTCTTAAGGGGTTAGGGAGCCCGATCACTCAGAAAACGTTTTAGCCAAAAAAAGGTATACCTTATATCTGTATCGTGGCACGCGCCTTCCAGGTTTGAATGGTGGCAGGCATCGAGAGTCCTCTCTACGTCTGTTCTACAGTACATCGAAAACAGAACTTCCAATCGAGCCATACCGCCACTCACGCACACCCCTGGCAAACACTCCCCCCCCCTATAGTATATATATAGGTTGGGTTGGCGTCGGTTGGCAACGACACTGTAAAACACGCCTCTCGCTGCGTGAGCTAGACAACCAGGATGATACCGTTTGTTTTTGTTTGGCGGTCACCAAAGCTGGCGGTCGAGTTAGATCATTTGTGCGGGGTGGAGAAGCTTTGTTCCGCACAAGGGGAACGATCGTATCACGTAGTGTGTATCTGGTAAGGCACCCGCGAGGCAGTTACGTAGTGCTCCCATTGCTGTGTCAGGAAGTGGCCACACCAGAAATTAAATTAACTCATTGAAGCTGTCGTCCATATGCAAGTCCGCCTCAGAGGCGGTTCTTAGCAGGATATAGATCACCCTCCATGCGACTCGCCCAATACCTCACGGTGCTTCGCGCTTGGTGCAAGCAATGCCTGCCTGGTTGGTGAAAACCCAACGTGCTCCGCCCCGGCATTGTAGGGGGATACGAGGGTCTATGGTCATCCGACTACGGCCGTGCACGACATGAGTACACCCCCTCCCCCTCCCGCACTCCATTTACAAAATAAGAGAGAAAAACGAAGAAGAATAAAAAACTCCTACTTGCGAAGTTCTTCCGCGTCACAAGTTCAATCGGTTGAACTCACAGCTGACGTATTTATAATAATTTTATTTAAGTTGTGCTGCAGTACGAGTAGGTAGGGGTACATTTCACTTGTTGTGTTGCCAGACGTTTTTTTTTTTGTCACAGAAGGCGCGCCCCTATGAAAGGAGAGGCTGCCCCAGCAACCATTGTATGCCTGCATCTGGTGCAATCATGTTTTTTTTTTTTTAAATCGTTATGAGGCTTCTTCCTCACTGGTGGAAGCTCTATATTATAGTATACCAGGTATAATTGTTTTTTTTTCACTGACTTTTTTGGAGAAGAAATAAAAGCGCTACTCTAGGTACCCGACGAATTCGACGCACGGTACGATATAGGTTGCACCATTGTTTTTGCCTCATAAACAGGGTGGTTGGTCACTTGAGGAGCTATATCTATACCTCAACCAAAAACTGATTTTCGGAGGAAAATTACACTGCTACCCGATGATCAGTGCCAAGGCCTTACTGTACGAGGTAGCATACGTTGAAAATCTTGGCAAACACAAGAATGAAGTTCTGACGATTATGGCTTAGGACCCGAATTAACGAGTATAAAATAAATTCAATTTGGAAAAAATAAAATTCAAATTCGCTTTTCATTGGTCAACACACGCACCAGCACCAAATATCATGCCCCAAGATCCTAATATTTGGTGCTGGTGCGTGTGTTGACCAATGAAAAGCGGATGTGATTTTTTTTTTTCCAATTGTTTTTTCTTCTTCTTCGTTAAAACGGGCCCTTAAGGGGCCCCGTCAGTCAGAACACTTTTACTTCAAAAAGTGCTGCCTCTATCGTAGCCCGCCGTCATTCTCAAACCGACGTTGGGTTAAGGAGCCCGCCGTCATTCTCAAACCGTTTCAGCCAAAAAACGGTATACCGGTATACCGGTATACCTCTATCGTAAGGCACGCAGCGTCAGGTACCTGCTGTACCGCATAAAACTCAAGACAGCACACATGCCCTGGGACGGATGTCAGATCCGATTTCCTCCAACTATGGGAGGGGAGGGGGGGGGGGGGGGGGGGGGGCTGATATCGTGCACGGCCGTAGTCGTATGACCATAGACCCTCGCATCCCTACAATGCCGGGACGGAACACGTTGGGTTTTCACCAACCAGCCAGATGTGGGGGGGGTGTACTCATGTCGTGCACGGCCGTAGTCGTATGGCCATAGCCCCTCGCATCTCTACAATACCGGGACGGAACACGCCGGGTTTTCACCAACCAGGCAGGAATTACTTGCACCAAGCACGAAGCGAAACGTGAGGTGTTGGGCGAGTCGCACGAAGGGTGAGCTGCATCCTGCTGTGAACCTCTTGTGAGGCGAACTTGCATATGGACGACAGCCTCCACTGAACAGATTCAATTTCTGGTGGGCCCACTTCCAGAGACAGCAGTGGGTACTACTATATGTGTTTGTCTCGTGGGTGCCATGTCGTGTGTATAGATGCGTTTCGGCAGTGTGGCTGGTTGAACTTCAGGGGGGTTTTCAAATGCGTATGCGTTCGTTTCGGCAGCGTGGCTGGATGAACGCCAGGGACCCGTTAGGTATGTGCATGCATGCATCTTGGCAGCGGAACTGGTTGAACCTCACGGGTTCATAGCCGCACCTCACCAACTCTACGCGCTACACAGGTGGCCGAGACCCCCTTGAACAATTTGGGCAAAAAAAAACAATCCTTGTGGGGGGACATCCAAAAAACGCACATACAATAGGAAACGCCCAAAATCGGAAAAAAGGCAAATCAATCGGAAAAACACGAACCGGTATACATGTATCCGACATGAAACTAAAAGCAAATAGTCGTGGGAGACAACAATAGAAACGACTTACTTGGTGCACCACAATAGCAACAATTTACAGTAAATTGTGTGATGAATAGTGTGCTGTTTTTTCTGATTATATATACTTCCTGGTCTCACTCGGAGTTTTGCACTGCGCAAACACGACATTGCAAACCAGGGCTTTTTTTTAGCAAAACTTATTAAACTTATCACGTACTCGTAGGCACATGCCAGTTTCAAGGTGGACGCACACACTGTTGTATACTTAATTATTTTCCCTCTGGTAGTGTTTTCATGATTTCCATATACATACGAGTAGGAGTACGTAGTCTATTCGGCAAAAAACGAAAAATTGAAAAAAAAAAAAAAAAATCCAAGGGCGCCCAGAAAAAACAAAATCCATGACCTCTCCGTTTTTTCAGATTCGGCTCTCCGCGCGGGGGGGTGGGGGGTACTCATATCGTGCACGGCCGTAGTCGTATGACCATAGACCCTCGCATCCCTACAATGCCGGGACGGAACACGTTGGGTTTTCACCAACCAGCCAGATGTGGGGGGGGTGTACTCATGTCGTGCACGGCCGTAGTCGTATGGCCATAGCCCCTCGCATCTCTACAATACCGGGACGGAACACGCCGGGTTTTCACCAACCAGGCAGGAATTACTTGCACCAAGCACGAAGCGAAACGTGAGGTGTTGGGCGAGTCGCACGAAGGGTGAGCTGCATCCTGCTGTGAACCTCTTGTGAGGCGAACTTGCATATGGACGACAGCCTCCACTGAACAGATTCAATTTCTGGTGGGCCCACTTCCAGAGACAGCAGTGGGTACTACTATATGTGTTTGTCTCGTGGGTGCCATGTCGTGTGTATAGATGCGTTTCGGCAGTGTGGCTGGTTGAACTTCAGGGGGGTTTTCAAATGCGTATGCGTTCGTTTCGGCAGCGTGGCTGGATGAACGCCAGGGACCCGTTAGGTATGTGCATGCATGCATCTTGGCAGCGGAACTGGTTGAACCTCACGGGTTCATAGCCGCACCTCACCAACTCTACGCGCTACACAGGTGGCCGAGACCCCCTTGAACAATTTGGGCAAAAAAAAACAATCCTTGTGGGGGGACATCCAAAAAACGCACATACAATAGGAAACGCCCACAAGGTGTAGACAAAACCTCTCAATTCGGCACACCTATTGGTGTACATCGCAGTGCTCATGCTACCTCAAGGTAGAGAGGTGCGGCCTGTTTTTGTCTGAGGCGTTTCACTTGAGGGGCTATATACCTGCAGTAGTCTAAACACTGAATTTCGGAGGCGGCGTGCTACGATAGAGGTAGCAATTTTTCGACTGAAATTGTTTCTGAACGAGGGGGGGGGGGGCTCCTTAACCCATTCAGAACTGAGAAATATATACCAAAACTAATTTCAAGCAGTTTGTCTCCAAATTCGTGGGACCATTTCTTAAGGCGTTATAACCCAAAACAGTCGGAATTGCATGTTTGTGTTGCAATACTTTTCGTGGTATCGTCAGAAGGCCATGGGATTTTGTTCATTTGGGTACGTAGCATTTTTTTTTTTTCTTGTATTTCCTACAGAATCAGTTTGTGTGGGAGTATAGAGCTCCTCAAGCGACCACCGTCAGAAGGGTAAAAATGGTGCACCTCTATCACAGCATACGTCTTTGGCGGAAACTAGAAAGCGCTACGTGCCCGAGGACCAAACTCCCACGGCCTAAGCATGAAATGAAGCATTCTGTAACACAAGAACAATGATATTTCGACGATTTTGGGTTATAACCCCCTTAAGAACCGGTCCCCACGTCTTTGGGGACAAACTACTTGGAATTAGAGTGGGATATTTTTCAGTTCTGAATAGATTAAGGACCCTCCCTCCCCCCAGTCACCCAGAAAAAAAACGGCCAAAAAAAGTGCCACCCTTTAGCGTAGCACGCGTCCCGACCTGTGTAGGCGACTCAGACTCAGACTCACCCATGTACAGGCTGCATTCGACGGAGGCGTTTTTACTGCCGATGAAGTCGGTGTCCTCTCCGGCTATCAGGTCCGCGTCGTATTGCTCGTCCAGCGGTGCCGTGAGGGTCGGGACGTAGTCCGCGGTGTAACCGTTTTCCGGGGAGGAGTCTCCGCAGGCTTCCACCTTCCCGCTGCACCTGTTTTCTCGTGACAGCGTTGCACACAAGCATCGGGGACAGCATCACCGATCCCGATATCATGATCTATACGTAGGTATTTCAGGTGGTTTCAAAAAGGTTGTCTGTTGTTATTGGGACCAGCTCCCTTCTATGCAACTCCTTCCACAGTACGTACGTATACACTTTAAATCAGGTCCCTTCTTAGAACGCCCTTTTTTTGAACCCCGACCAATATTTACCACATATATATATACTGTAGTTATTGACATTGATTTGGTTTCCGTCCGAAAGGAACACCCCACGACCTATGGATACCCCCACGCTGAGTGCACCAAGCAGCACTCTATTGTCTCTGTCCGCCGTCCTACCCGAGATTCGAGACAATATGTAATGGGTGCGACCTATCTCGCGGTATACACTCACGTGACGCCGTCTGGGCAGCATCCCCGGTAGCAGTTGGCCGTGAACGGGAAGAAAGACTCGTCGAACCCGCACGACTACAGGAGGAGGAGGAGGAGGAGGAGTTCGACGTTGGGGAATGGCGTTGATGGTATTGGGAACCGGGGTAACCGGGTGGAGGCATGTTTATGGTTCACAGTGTCAAGGAGCACAGACTGAACGCGAGGGTATCTCGCGCTTGCATGCGGCGCACTCCGTCGAACAAGGCGGGCGTGTAAGGCCTACGAGCCACGAAAGGCAAGGGAAGCCATAAGCCCTTAACATCTACTGATGTTGCGTCCACCTTTGTTCCGAACAAGGTACTACAGGAGTAGCAGTCAGAGTACTGCAGATAATATTGTTTGCAGCAGCAAGCAAAACAATAGCGTAGAGGTAGAGTATATATATGCCGCGGTGTGCTGGAAAAAAGACGTTTCGTTAAAGCACGGCGAGAGCTTTTTCAATTCAGGTGATGAACGCATGTGCCCTTAAGGAGGGGTGCTTCCGGCCAAGGGGCTGCTGACCGAGAAATAGTGCATCTTTCCAAAATGGTCTGGTATTTTTTAAATGCTTGGAAGGCTTTTTCCCCTTTCAACGAGGCAACGTGCAGGAATACGCACCCTCTTGGATGAACAGCGAGGCAACTACCGCATACCGAAACCAATATGACCGACATACACCCTGGAACGAATTCCCGAGGTGGTTTTCTCCGACTAAGAACTCCCAAACGGGTGGCTTACTCGGAGAATATCTCCCACGACCTTTCAATACCATAGCCTCATCATCACTCAGTGTTTGCAAGTCAAGAACATCAGTTCGAAAATTATTCCGAGGGGCGTCGAGTGTATCTGGGTGGCCTACATTACTTTTTCGTTTTGACGATTCTCCATGGCCACCTCATGGGACACAATGCCCACGGGCGCTCTTCGGACGCCCCACGTGCGACCCACGACCCACGACCCAAATGAACCCACCAAGGACTGTCCATGGACACCCCGCGCGGACACCCCATGGACACCCACGGGTTGTCCATCGAAACCCCTCGGATGCCCCACGGACGCCCCAACGACGCCCCTCGGATGCCCAAAGGACATCCCACGGACTATCCATGCACAACCCACGCACACCTGACGGGCTATTCACAGACTATCCACAGACTGTCCACGCACACCCTACGGACTGTCGACAGACTGCCTCTGGTCGACGGATACCCCACAGACGCCCCACGGACACCCCACCGGCTGTCCATGTACACCCCACGGATTGCTCATGGACGGCCCCACACGGACTGCGTATGTACATCCCACGCACGCTCGATGCACACACTTCACGGACTGTCTAGTCCATGATCAGTCGGCGGGGTGTGTTGTACGGGGTGCCCGGTGCCCACGGAGTTCCCATGGACAGCCCCGTAAGCGTCCGTGGGGTGTGTCCTACGGACTGTTCACGTGTCGTCTACGGAATGTCCATGGCCACCCCACAGACTGTCCGGTCGTCGACGGATGCCCCACGAACGCCCCGCAAACGCCGCACGAACTGTCCATGCCCACGCCATGACTGAAGTGGGGTGCTCAATGAGGTGTTCATGGACAATCCATCTGGTCTCCATGGACGGTTCGTGGGGCTCCCGTGGGGGTCCGCGGAGTGTACCCAATGGACTATCCATGGACTATCCATGGGCTATCCATGGACTATCCATGGACTGCCCACAATCTGTCAACACACTGTCAACGGGCTGTCCACAGACGCTCCACGGACTCCCCATGGACAGTCGGTGGGGTGGTCCATGGACAGTCCGTGGGGTGTCCGTCGACAGGCCGTAGGTAGCCCGTGGGGTGTTGGTGGACACCGCATGCACCGTACATGGATACTTCACAGACTGTTCGTGGAGACGGCGCCATGGGTACGCCATGTACACCGCAAACGCGGAATGTCCGGTCCACCGACTTTATCTGGCACACATCATGGACTAGTGAAGTGTATGTATTGTTTTTACAAATAAACAACAATGATATTTGTAACGTGGCTATCGTAGCACATACCAGTAGCTTTGCTCGTCAGATTGCGCATACATACATGTTTCTCAAAGTTGTTTTTCTTCTTCTTGAGGCATAGCATAGGGCCCCTCGTGTTCAGATTAGGAATCTTCAGGAAGAAACAATGCATGCTCCCAAAATATGGATTGGCTACCCCCAAAACAAATATCGGCTGCCCAAAGCATACATTTCGTACCGTGTAATAGCGGTAGGTGAAGTCGTCCACGCCAGGAATCAGTGCCTCGTATCCGGAGCAACCATCCAGGCAGTGCATGTCATCCGCCCCTTCCTCTCCACACATCTGGCGCGCATACCACCGCAACAGCAGCAGCAGCAGTGGGGAGGGGAGGGGAACGCACGACGCAGCATATATACACGCTCTGATACACAAAGGCAGTGTTTGTCATTGTCATTGCGTTTGACATCCCAACAATGTGCAGGAACAGTAGTAATAGAACTTACGGTACGCACAAAATCCCATACATTTCCATAAATTCACGAACAATATTTGGTCCTATTTTCTACGTATGGTCCTTTGCAATAATTGCAATTCCTATACCTACCGTGATATGAGGCATGTGCGCAGGCAGCAGCATCACGCAATTCCTCGTGCCTCTGCCCGCTCTCGCTCGGCGGTTGACATTACGATGGTTTAAAGCATTCCTCGATTTTCGTGGTCGATATATCTGGGTGCCTTTAGGGTATAATATCATGGTCTACTTCCTGGCGTTCTTCTACGCCTCGAATCCACGTGTTCTCTCGGAAGTAGTCGCTGGTACGGGGGGCGCAAGAGCACTGTTACCACTGTCCATGGGCGCACTTTGTTGGGGCCAGCCGCCGATCGACCAATAAAAGCTGGACTCGCGCGCCATCGACCCAATGTTAGCAGTACACAATAACCTCGTAAGGTTTTTTTTTTGTATTAGGGGAGGGGGGCATGAGACTGTCGCATTCAGAACCGGCACGAGGTACCCAAAGCCCATGCATCCCACAATGTTAGACTTTGCGCATAGGTTTCCTTGGTTTCCGTGGTTTTCTGCTGCTTTCGGGAATGTTATGAGTGATCAATATTGAAGCACATGCTGCGCATTGTCGGATAGCAAAGATAATAATAATAATGTTTTTAACACGCCATTTTTGGTCACGATTTCCGTATTCCCCGTAATATCATATGTGTACCAGCGCTTTTAGTCCGCAGCTCGTGTCACGCATGGCATTTATTTTGTTTGTTTTTTCTCATCATGTTGGCGGCCTTCTGGATAGCAAGCACGCCGTGTGGTCTCGGACAGCGTTCCTTCTCCTCATCCAAATATCACATGTGTTTCGTGCGTTGCGCCTGAAGCATGACTGCAGTGCACCCGACCCCTAATATAATACTACTGCGATGTGCGAGTATACCCACCCCAATACATTCGACGCTGTTTTCTCATAGGCGAGAAAACCCGGCTACGTACACAATCGGTTTTAAATAGGATGCGGCTCACCCTTCATGCGACTCGCCCAACAAACACCTCACGTTTCGCTTCGCGCTTTTGGTGCAAGCAATTGTCTGCCTGGTTGGTGAAAAACCCGACGTTCTCCGTCGCCGCATTGCATGTAGGAATTCGAGCGTATTTCGTCATGCGACTACGGCCATGAGGGTGGCATGAGTACACCCCCCCCCCGCGTCCAGAAAATATTCTTCAGGGAAACCCGGCCGTGCCGTTCACCGTCGCTTTCGCGCCGGAATCACCACGATCAACCCAAACCTCCCCTTCAAAAACAATGCGACTCACCGAATAGTATTACACTGAAGCCATACTAACTACATACGTTCACCGTTGCTTTCGCGCGGGAATCACCACGATCAACCCGAACCTCCCCTTAACAACCATTGCGACTGACCGAATAGTATTAGACTGAAGAAGCCATACGAACTATTGTACATACTTATTATATTTTTTTCTCGCTGATTTCTAACCTTCATCTCCACGCCGTCCGGACCCAGCTGTCCGTATATCGGGAATCCGTCCTGCAGATAGAGGTGGTTTTTTAGGGTGTTGTCGAGGAAAGAGCATACGGGGGGGGGGGGGGGGCGACGACTGGAAACGTCAAACGCCTCTTTCTGCACAGCAAGCAAACCCATGACCCGGCGCGCCCTATGTGCAGGAAGTATGTGCAGGAGCAACCTGCAAAATGTTTGTAGCAGCTGTGTGGTGGTAATTTCTAGCCTTGCCACGTAACCCAACGCGAAGGGCCAACAGCCAGACATAACGACCCACCCTAACCCTTTGGGGGCAGCGAGGTCGCCAGGGGTGTGGCCACCGACTCCATACCGGGTGCTTTTGATTGGCATTTTCCAAAACACATGCGGCCGCAAAACGCCAGCCTCACCACTAAAACGCGCATCCTTGCTACAAAAACAAATTGGCCAGGTTGCTCCGCCCACATAGGACGCGTCATTAGCCCACACTATGTCGCCAAAAAGTGATGTAAATTATGTCCCACCAAAAGTTGGTGGGAAGTTCTACTATTGGAGGCGGGGGGGATACGCAATGGCCGAGCAAAGCAAGCGCCAAAGGGGGTCGGGGTGGGG
>MEHQ01002804.1:255245-317732 GCA_008828725.1 Saccharina japonica | reverse complement strand
GGTGGGCCCCCCCCCCCCCCCCCCCCAGCAGCGAAACGAAATCACACGAAATGTTTACTACTGTACATAAGCCCATCTAAGGTAGATCACACGAAACGGTTACTACTGAACATAACCCCACCCATTCAGCGGAGCGTAGATCACACGAAGTACTTACAAAAGCCCACCCCAGCAACGATAGAGGTAGCACTTTTTGGTGATTTTGTTTCTGAATGATCGGGCTCCTTAACCCAAATTCGTCGTTTTTTCATTTTTGTGTTGCCATATTTTCCACAGTATACCTAGCTCATGGGATGGTTGATGATCGGGCAGCACTTATATTTCCCTCCGAAATCATTTGTTGGGTAAGGTATGGAGCTCCTCAAGTTAGGCGCTCGGGAAAAACATGGTGTATCTCTATCGTAGCATTCGTCAGTAGTGCTACAAAAGCCCACCCAAACAGAGGATAAGCGTATGTATACAAAGTATCACACGAAACGCTCACATAAGCCCACAAAAGTAGATAAGCCTAGACCACACGAAACGCTTGCCAGTACTACATAAGCCCACCCGAGCAGACAACCGTAGTAGATCACACGAGTTTCTTACTACAGCAGTACATAATCCCACGCAAACATACGAGAAGCGCAGATTCACGGCGTAGATGCTTGCTTACATAAGCCCATCCAAGCAGCGCAGAGTGCTCGCTCGCGCTGGTCCCTGCTTGGACCATGGCCTGCTCCTGCAGACAGCCCGCTGTGCTGTGGTAGTGGTAGGTGCCGTCCGCCGTGGAGTGTCCCCCGCAGAGATCGAACGTGTCCGCCTCCAGGTAGAACGCCGAGTCTTCGTATTCCAAAACCTGATCCTTGGCCCAAGGGCTGCGCGTGACGGATCACAGCGGAGTTGTTTTTTTAATCCGATTGTAGACATTTTGTGTGAAAAGGTGGCACTGGAGACTTATGGCCACGGGCCGGAGCAGGAAGCTTTACAGTGCGTAGATAGGCGCGCTTCATTTTTGCTATGTTTCTCCGATTTCGTGTTGATAATCGGCACACGCGGGTTATCTACGTAAGGAGAAAAAACATTTTGGGTGACAGTATATAGTCCCACGGGCGATACGGTGAAATACGAAAGCACGCGAGTCTTGCACGTAGAATTTCGCCAATGTCAGAAGCGGAGTAACTCGCCATCAGAGGGGGGTGCATATGTTCCAGGTGTATCAAGAAATTACTGTAACACCCACATGTTGCACCATAACGCCAGCCTACTGGTTGCGTCTTCTGTGTTTTCTTCACAATACACGCAATATAATACCGTTCTTTCTTCACAATACAGCGCGTCTGGTGTCAACTACCGTTCTTTGTCCTGGAGACATATATATACCATGGTCCAGCACACCAGGTACCATATTATGTGGTCACAGACTGTCCGTCAGGGTTAGGGTTAGGGTTAGGGCTGGGGGTTGGGTTGGGTCTACGCGCGTACCTTGGTCCCACCGGGAAGTGCGTCCTAGCACGCAAACAACGAACAGCCCGGACCCCTGTAAGATCTTACCGGACGATGTGTGAATATAGTTCTCCTGTGTTGTGAGACAGAAGAAAACTAAAGTCATACATAGCGAACGAACCGATTCACGTACAGTCGTGGCCCCTCTATAGTGCCGGTGGCCCCTCTATAGTGCCGGCTGCCCGCTTTATAGTGCCGGTGAAATCGCTCGGGAACATACAATACATATGAGATTAACCAGTGTGGCAGGGTGCCGAGTAATAGTGCCGGTTGCCGATATAGTGCCGGTATTGTTGCATGGAGCATGCCGGCACTATATAGAGACCGGCACTACTGTGTGCGCGTTTAGGTTGCTATACCCCTGCCGTAGCAAGCGTCACTACGAACGAACTGATAAGCATCTGGCCAGGTCGGAAGTAAGGGCGTGCGTACTTAGCCGGGTATGAACCGGATAGCGACTCTTCTCGCGGGAATACAGAAAATATTTACAGACGTACGTACGTAGGCATGGCATTTTCCCTGTTTGTGCTACAGTACGTATCTTATATACTGAAGGACCTGTACAGTACCTACTACTGTAGCAGCTTGATAAGGGCGAGGGAAGAAGGTGTATGGTGTCATACTTGCAGCACAATACGTCAATAAAAGGGGCACACGTCCTACAGATCATGATCTGTAGGTGATCTAGATCATGTGACCTGCCGTCAAGAAGAGGTGTTGTGTGCAGGACCTGTACAGCACACAGATCCAAGTTACCTGAACATCGCCACTCCATTGCGCATGATTCCGATCGCCCCGGCCGAGCTGCTGAGGTCCGTAGTCGTCCCACCGGACGCGAACATCATCGGGTAGGCCGGGATGGACTCGTTCGTCGGTTGGTGCTGTATCGGTGCATGTTGTGCGTCGCACGTACGTACGTAGGGGAGCGGGTTTATGAACAACAAGTGTATACGTATATAGAAAAGGAAGGTCGTATGATAGCAGCAGCATGCACTATAACGGGGGAATGTACAACTGCAGTAGTAATAGTAATCAGGACTTATCACATACACTAAAAACCTACCACTCTGTCCCGAAATATAAGCACATTTATAAATTAATATTGAATGAAAACGGTGCTTATATTTCGAGATAGAGTGGTATATATTACACTATTTTTACCCATATAATTTGGTCCTGATTACTACGTCCCCCCGTAATATATGGGTGCTGGTAGTGCGACTGCACTAGGGCAGTACCAGCATACTTACAGTGCCACCGCGTTCCTATTATTACGGGGGGTCCACACAAGTCGCCCCGGTGGTCTAACTGGTAGCCACGAAGCCTTTTGGGCCGGATGCCAAGGGTTCGATTCTCCCCATCCGTGGAGGTTTTTATTATCTAATGACACCGACTGTCGAGAGCGCATATTATAGCGTGTGCTAAGCAAAATTCGACGCGAGTTGCCGAGGGAAGAAAGTGCTGAAATCTTCTCGCGATAAAAATGCAAAGCAAGAACCGTAGTGAGGGAGGAGGGAGAGGAGCCTGCTTTGTGACCCCGGATCTGAGTCACGACTAGGGAGGGAGAAAGACGGAAGTGCGAAGATAATAAATGGGATGGACAAGAAAAAATAAAAATAAATAAATAGGACCTACGGTACACACAAAAAACTACATATATTTCCCCTATTTTGAAAAACAATATCTGGTCCTATTTACTATGGACCCCCGTAATAGCATGTCCTTACTGTAGTACTCGCAGTATCCAGATCCTTGAAATACCTGCAGTAGGTGTAGAGATGGGGTGACTGCCGTGCAGGACAACGACGAAAAAAGAGCGGTCGATTGGTACCCATGACCACATCGAGAAACCGCGTACGTATTGCTAAGGACTATGAATAGCACCTACTATTAATACTACTACTACTACTACTACTACTACTACTACCACTTCTACTACTACTGTAAAACAGAAACGGACCCATTGTGTTCGCTCGGAGAAAAGCGCGGCCCATCGCGTTTGGGATCGAACAGTAGTACTGGGGGCTTGGGGAGACAATGGACGGGTGCTGTACCACACTGCTAGCCCTTTATCAGGTACGTATTAACGGTTCCTCTATGCAATACGGTTCCTCTACAATGCGATGCGGTTCCTCTACAGCGTTGCGGTAAATATCCAATGTGGTTCCTCTACAGTGCGTTGACTATGCAATGCGGTTCCTCTACAGTGCGGTGAATATGCAATGCAGTTCCTCTACAGTGCGGTTATTATACAATGCGGCTCCTCTACTGAGCGGTTCCTCTACAGTGCGGTATTCCTCTACAGTGCGGTTCCTCTACAGTGCGGTTCCTCTACAGTGCGGTAGTCCTCTACAGTGCGGTAGCCCTCTACAGTGCGGTATACCTCTACAGTGCGGTACGGGGGTACTTTTGGGCCCAGATATTTTCTAACTGGCGGCAGGGCTCCTCAACTAAGCAACTTCCCGCCACATGTGTATACCTTTCGAATTCCTACAGCTTATTAGGACGGGCCGGCTGACCACGCTCAACCCAGGGCCAGAATCTCTGAAACACCTGAGTGATATCACCGAGATCCATACCCACCTAGGAAACCCGGGGACGTACCCCGGATATCCCCTGACGCCCACAAGCAACACCAACAGTAGTAGAAAAATTGGCATTGCTGTCTGTCTCACCTGTGCGCTGTTGGGGTTGAGGTCCCAGTTGACATGGTTGGGGCACCCGGTGTAGGACGCCCCGTATCGCACCATGACGTACCCAGACCCGCTGTTTGTTTGTTTGGATTAAAAAAAAAAAAACGTTTCGCCGGTATGCAACAGACGCTCACAGATCATTGGATGTTTCCGTGGTTCCTCAGTTTGGGAAAGCCCTGTCAGCAACAAATGATTGGGCCCGAAAGTATCCCCCACTTTGTTTGCTCTTTTTTCTGTGCTTTTTATCCCATTTATGAGTTTCGCCCTTTCTTTTCTATCTTCCAACGGTACATTGTACCGGTAGTCATTACTAGTCAGTAATAGTCAGTAATAGTCCGTAATAGTCAGTAGTATCCTGTGCTACGTAGTCAGTAATAGTCGGTAATAGTCAGAAATAATCAGTAATAGTCAGAAATAGTCAGTAATAGTCAGTGATAGTCAGTAATAGTCAGTAAAAGTCAGAAATAGTCAGTAAAAGTCCCAAATAGTAAGTAGCACGTAGTCAGGAGTAGTCAGTGATAGTCAGTAATAGTCAGTAGTAGTCAGTAACAGTCAGTAACAGTCAGTAGTAGTCAGCACTATTCCGTAATAAATAGTCAGCAATAAATAGACGCGCGCTACGATAATAGAGGTGGCACTATTTGGTTCAAACATTTCCTGCACAATCGACCCCCCTAACCCACACTCGACGGACTGTCATTCTTTTGTTGTGTCGGAATCGGTTTCGTGACTCTGGAGTCATCCCACGGTAGGGGCGCAGCTGAATTTTCTGAGCTCCTCGCATGAGGAGCTCAACAATATCTCACCGGAAACATGACATCGGAAAGATTCGTTCGCGCAACCTGACCAAACAATCCAATGCGGTAGTCCAATAACAAACATACCACTAAACAATACCTGGTAATATTTTTCCGGTGGTTACTCACGTGAGGAGCACAACCGGTCAGAGAATGTTGAGCCTAAAAGTGGTACCCCTACCGTGGGATTACTCCGGTGTATACTGTAACGCCATTGGGTAGCTCATCGGGTTGCAGGTGCAGGTATGATCTACTCCAACAAAAAAAAAAAAAAAAAAAAAAAAAAAAAAAAAAAAAAAAAAAAAAAAAAAAAAAAAAAAAAAAAAAAAAAAAAAAAAAAAAAGGGTGAGGTATAGATGGAACTCCTCAAAGAAGAAGCTCCAGAAAAAAAAAACATGGCGCACCTCTATCGTAGCATGCGTCAATAATAGTCAGTCAGTAAGAAGTCAGCAATAATAGTCAGTAAATAGTCAGAAATAGTCAGCAATACGTAGTCAGTTAGTAGTCCGTAATAGTCAGTAGTAGTCAGCAAAATAGTCCGTAATAGTCAGCAACAGTCAGTCAAAAGTGTTTCGGACTAAAAAGGCTACTCCTATCATAGCACGCGTCCGCCACAACTCGAATGACCATGTATTACGGGGAACCATATACAGTAGTAAGGGCCCATATTAACGAGTATAAAATAAGTTCAATTTGGAAAAAATAAAATTCAAATTCGCTTTTCATTGGTCAACACACGCACCAGCACCAAAGCTTAGGATCTTGGGGTATAATCTTGGGTGGTGGTGCGGGTTCTGACCAATTCAATGAAAAGCGGATTTGATTTTTTTTTTTCCAAATTGATTTTGTCTTTTCTTCGTTAAAACGGGCCCTATAAGTGGGGCCTACGGTACACACAAAAAACCTACCTGGTAGATATTTTTCCCTGTTTTTACTAACCATATTTTGGTTATATTCACT
Source organism: Saccharina japonica (assembly GCA_008828725.1). Taxonomy (NCBI): domain Eukaryota; class Phaeophyceae; order Laminariales; family Laminariaceae; genus Saccharina; species Saccharina japonica. The sequence continues at coordinate 311,797 of MEHQ01002804.1, read as the reverse complement.
ACGTATGGTCCCCCGAAATACCTGGTAATAGTATGTAGCACCGCGGTGGTCTCTCTTTTATCACTCTAAGTCAACAATTTCCACCCCGTCCTCTTCTTGAAGACCCCCTTCTTTACACCTCCCTGCCTTCCTTTCATGGTAATAATCCTCGTTCTAGGTACGACGGAGCTTTCGTTGGCGAATCAGAGAGGGGCCCGGGAAACCCTTTTTACTTGAGTGCAATAAATGAGTGTACCCTAGAAATGGCCCAAACGACATCGATGTAGGTATACCTTTTTTTGGCGTTTACCCTATAAATTGCCTAAACGGCTTAGATATAGGTATACCTATTTTTGGCTTTTATCTCTGTAGAAATGGCTCAAACGGCTTAGATATAGGTTTACTCTACCTCTTTTTGACTTTTCCCCCTCTATAAACGGAGTATTGTTTACCTAAAGCTCTCCGCGTAGTGTGCGCTCGATCCGTCCTCCTCGCAGTACACCCTTTCCGCGTCGTCGCTTGACGTTGCCGCCCCTCCCCCATCAGGGGGGGCTCCGCCGCCACCGCTACTGCTACCGCTACCCGGGAGACCAGCACCGGGCCCAAGGATTCCGTCGCCGCCGCCGGAACCAGGTTGCCCGAAGGAGCAAAGAGGCGACGCGGAGAGCGTGCCCAGGGCAAGCAACGTCGTCGAAAGCTTGGCCATCTTCCTCATCTTCAACCAAAAGTTGATTTCTACTTGGGCGGGGCCTTCTTCACACAGAGGGGTGGGTGCACGTGAGTGAGAGGCAGAGGGGAGGGGACGGGGGGGGGGGGGGGGGGAGAAATAAACATAATCGTGAGGGGGCGGGGCGGCGGGCGGGGGCGGGGGGTGGGAAAGGTAAAAGACATTGCATGCGAGCGTCGCGAGACGAGCTGGATGTGGGGGAGAGGGGGGAAACGAAATACGGGGTTAGCGCGTTAGGGGGACGTGTCTCGGAGTTTGGCTATGGATTAGATGTGAGGGGGCGGAGTGTACTCATGTTGTGCATGGCCGTAGTCCTATGACACCCCTACAATGCCGAGATTGAGCACACACACACACGTCGGGTTTTCACCGACCAGGTAGACACTGCGTGCACCAAGCGCAAAACGAAACGTGAGGTGTTATGGGCGAGTCGCGCGAGTGGGGATCTGCATCCTGCTAAAAACAGCTTGTGAGGTGGGGCGAGTGTTCTTGCGTATCGTCTCCTGCGCAAAATCAAGCAGTAAATCCACACATGCACACTACTCGCAGCTCAAGTACTAAACCCATTGTGGGTTATGGACAACAGCGTCGAATAAAAATAATTATTTTCGGGTGGAGGGAGGGGGCTAGCGAATTAAAGGGCTATATGGCGCGTTAGAGGGCCGCGTTTCAGCATTTGGCTATGCGTTAGATGCGGGGGGGGGTGGGGGTGTACTTCATTTTTCATGGATGGCCGTAGTCGTATGACCATAGACCCTCGCATCCCTACAATACCGGGACGGAGCATGTCGGGTTTTCACCGACCAGGCAGACGTTGCTAGCACCAAGCGCGAAGCGCCGTGAGGTGTTGGGCGAGTCTCATGAAGGGTGAGCTGCATCCTACTAAGAACCGCTTGTGAGGCAAACTTGCATATGGATAACAGCTTCAATGAGTTAGTTTAATTTCTGGTGTGGCCACGTCCTGAGACAGCCAATGGGAGCACATTGTAACTGCCTCGCGGGTCCCTTACCATATGGTACACACTACGTGATACGATCATTCCCCTTGTGCGGAGCAAAGGTTCTCCACCCCGCACAAATAATTTAACTCGACCGCCAGCTTTGGTGACCGCCAAACAAAATAAGAAAAAAACGGTACCCTGCCTGGTTGTCTAGCTCACGCAGTGAGAGGCGTGTTTTACAGCGTCGTTGCCAACCGACGCCAACCCAACCTATAAATATACTATAAATATAATATATGTTTCTAAGGGGAGGGGGGGGCGCATTTGGGGGTCAGTGCTTTAGGAGAACGCGTTTGGAAAGTTAGGCTATGTAGGGCACCGCTTCATTTAGGGACCGCGATTGTTGGGGGCTACGAACGTCCAGAGTGAGAAACTAGTGCATACTGCAGAGTGTACACCACAAGGCGCATAGCGCGGCAGTGCGCTGCTGTAGTAGCACCTTATATCGTACTACAATGTCTTGAATTACTTCTGTAGTATGGATTTATTTAACATTTTACTATTGATAAACAAATCAATTAATCACATACCCTCGAAACGAAATGAATGTACCTGGTATATACATACAGCAGTTTCGACCGCTTACTATAATTATTGTCTCCCTCTTTTGTCAAAATTTAATGTATCCGCACTACGTACGAGTAGCTCAAGGAATTAAATATATGCACCCGCGTCAACAGGCGTATCTCGGCAGCCTTACACAGCAACACGCCTTCTACTCTGATAAGTAAGGTAGTTGCAGTCTCAAGTGTGATGCTTTCATTGCAGCCGAGACTCGATGTTGGGGTACTACTACTACAGTACTACTACTGCAGTTTGGCCACAGTCGAGCTTATCGTGTTATAAAGCTAGGTTTCAAGAGCATTCGACAATGTTAGCAACATTATGTTAGCAAGATTACTGTACACAGATCGGACGTATCACTATCTACAGTAGTAGGTCAACTACAGCACGCGACATGTATGTATGTATGCGGTAACAGTTTGGGAGTTCATAATTTCAGGCTGAGAGTTTTTGTAAGGGACCCCTTACGAATTCACATCTATAATTTTAAGCATCGATTGGTGCTCAGCGAGGAACGCCACTCTAGATCCTATACAACGAAAACGCAATTTCAGAGCCCATGCTTAACGTTGACACCACAATAAGCCGCGGGCCTCGACCAACACATCATAGGAACTGCTTAACTGATGTCTTATTCTGTGCTATTGTAGATGCTACAGCGGTACAATCGTCATCTTGGCGTGTTGTGTAAGGGCACTATCGTACAGGTCCTACCCGGAAATATGTGTGCATAATAAGATCTGTGTCATAGAGACACCCCCCCGCGCGCTAAACACTAGCCAGGCCGTCCAGATCACCTTTTCTAATCAGGGGCATATCTTCCCCAAATAACGATCTAGATCTTGAAATGGAGATCTGACAGGTCTGGTCTGTGGAATTATGCACACCTCGACAGTAGGTCGTACACCGATCCCCACTTCGCGATCTAGACCTTAAGGGCAGATATATTCCAGATTTGTACCGCAATGGTCTACTGTAGTTCGTACAGTACCTTTTTACGTGTCAGCAAAAGCGCGAGAGACCTGGATGGCAAACTTCGATAAACATTGACGAGAAGTCGGAAAAGCTGGACCCTAATTATGCGCGATAGGAAGGCATGTACCGAGGGGGAGAAGGGGAGACCCCAGGTACAACGGCTTGCCCGGAAGGCCGCTGATCAGCAAAAAGAGTGGTGTGCATTGTACGTACAGAGATTAGCTTGAGGATAAAATTTCCCGCGCGTTGAGCGGGAAAGCAAAGACGACAAAATGAAAAACAAAAGTCCTTACAAAACGAAAAATATGTGTTTAATCGAATACTGCTGCTGACCTGTAGTGTAGTGTACACGAGTACAGGGCACTGGTTGCGGTTCCTTGATGAAAGCAGGGTCATGGCGTATAAAGGAGGGGAACATGCTCGAAACCTCAGAGACCCCTTGTGCTCTATAGCCGCCGCGTGCTACGGTATAGAGGTAGCAATTTTTGGCCGAATCGTTTTCTGAACGATCGAGCTCCTTCACCCAAATTCGTCGGACTTTCATCTTTGTGACGAATAATGTTTCAGAGTATACTTCGGTCATGAGATTTCGCATCCGGCAGCACTTTTATTTTCCTCCAAAACCATTTTTTCGGTGAGGTATGACGCTCTTTAAGTGAGGAGCTCAGAAAAAACATGGTGCACCTCTATCTTAGCATGTGTCAGCCTGGGAGTATATATAGTCTCCAACCGAGCTCCAACGTTTGAGAGTCGTTTTTGAGCCCACAAGGTAGGTAGCTACTCCTGTGTGGGCTCGTCTGGCAAAGAAAGCCGAACAAGACCGGTGGACCGTAGTCTATATGATATTTATGACCATCAATAGCCTCGTGGGTCATACTCGTAGCCTCTCCGAAAGCAACACCCACAAAAACAACCAGAGCATCCCGGCAGCCCTACACCGCCCGTGGCGGCGACTGCTGTACCCTTATATCGTTGTGGTACTGCTGTGGTCGCGTGCACTCCTATCATGGAAACGCAGGCTCGCCTTGAGCGTACATACCTTGACTCTAGCTGGGCGGGCTTACAGTACCTACACTCGTAGCCAGGGCATCCGAGTCTCAGAATGACACACCCGGGGGGCATGTTTATTTATTAATAGTTTCGATCATCAATCACCTTTTTACAGAGGCAATTTTTTACTGTCATCGCCTGAAACCTTGTCACTCTTGACCAATCAACGATCGATACAGCCGTGTCACGATTGTATGTGATTGGATAATGGTGACGTTAGTTTGTGTCGCAACCTTCGCTGCTGCAGCAGCCACGCGCTCCCAGAAAGCTCGATGCAGGCCGCCTCTCTGATAGCCTTGCGGCCGGGGAGGACCGACTATTAATAGATCAGTTGATGGATTGTGAGTCTGGGCGGTAAAAGAAGTAGCTGCTCGCGCAAGATTGGAGAGAAACAAGCCGAGCCCGATATCAAACAAACGGCAACATACTATTTGACGATACGAGAGCTGGTGCTTGATACTACTACTACTGCTCTGCTGCTGCTGCTGCTGCTGCTGCTGCCGCTGCTACTGCTGCTGGATTGTCGCGGCAGCGAGAGCGCCCCTTTCAACCAAAGCACCTCGAATGCCACAGAAAAAGGTCACAGGGTGAACAGGACTGTACGAGTACGAAGAAAGCGGTACCAGGACACGATGACAGCAGGATACGATACTGCTACTATTAATACTACACGCATGTACGTATGATACTGTTAAGGTCTTAGTCCGTTGGGCTATACTGGTAAAAGGTTAACCGATCGCCTACCCGAACTAAGCCTTATAACACTCTCCCCCCCTGGACCGGCGGGATATTCAGGACAGACCGGATATACGGGTCGTCGTGTCAAAGCCAATTGGCCTCGCGGTTCCAATGTTATGGGGACCCAGAGAGTATTTTTCAGGTTCATGACATGAGGAAATTCACTTTTCTTTAAAAAGTGTTTTCATGGTGGAGGTGAGATTCGAACTCACGGCCAGCAACTCATGTTCTGCCGACGTCGCCATTTGTTAAGGTCTTAGTCCGTTGGGCTATACTGGTAAAAGGTTAACCGATCGCCTACCCGAACTAAGCCTTATAACAATACGACGACGACCATTTAGACATACTCGTGCATTCTGTGGCGCTTTGTCAGCCACAAGGAAGGCTGGCTTTGGGTCCTTCGATCTTGCCTTTTTCTTTAACAAGCATTTACTTTGTGGAGCTCAAACTGTGTAGCGCAAACTGTGTTGTAGCGCTTGGGAGGGTGCTGGGCACTTGCAAATCTCGATAACTACAGCGGCCAGTGTCGAAAATGCCTGCGAATACCTTGGAACTTTTTTCCTTTTTTTTTTTCTCGCTTTTCCAGGCGATGCCATTAAAAAAGTGCCCTTTTTTTACTACTCCAGCTCAAACGTTCCAGTAGAATCGCACGACGTTTTACCCTCACGGCGGCCCGCTATTAATAGTAGCTGTGGTCAAATCGTGGCCACAAGTATGATACCATCCCTTTTCCGCCGGCCCCGGTATGTAGTCAATGCCAGAGCCGCTGAGTCTCAGGAACGGGCAAATATGTCGGGAGACAGGACGTTCAACCCTTGACAGACAGCAGGCTTGCCCTGACATGCCGTGACTGACACCAAACTACTACAGTAGGTGTGTTGGCATCGCGCTTTTTAGGCTTCAAAATAATGTATCACTGCTCGTCAATTCGCATCCAACTGTTAGATATAGCAGGTAACACAGGAAGGTGGTACGTACGGTGCCTGTGGTGTCTAGGGTCGGATCTGAACTAATGCAGAGAGAGGTCTAAAGTCTAGGGTCAGATCTGAACTAACAGAGAAGATCTCGACTCTCGACAGACGAAAGGTTATCTACGATGAAAGCCCAGGCGCACACCCACACAGCATCATCATGAAGAACCACCCCACTTACTCGCTCGTTGCGCCTATCTACTTTACATACTCCTGTCTCACCTGGTACGTCTCACCTGGTACTACTACTATACTACAGCGGCTCCACTGCAGGCAGTCAGCGTTGTCGGGGGCTTCTGCCTCTGTCTGTGCTCGCTCGTTCCGAAAGCAGGCGTTTATGTGATGTACACCGGCAACAGCAGCAGCAGCAGCAGCAGCAGCAGCAGCGTGTGTGAGTGGTGTGTGGCTTGATAGGCTCAGAGAGGCTCGAGATGTATCGAGCATGCTATCCTCCATGTGCACAGCTTACTTAGCCGTCAAGATCCAAGATCAACAGGCAACACAAAGATATCTAACGGCCGTTTTACAAGTTATTTGTGCTCTACGTACATATAATAATATCAAGGGGAGTGATAAATGTGCCCCCGGGGGCACATCTCTTAACGACGCCCCCGGGGGCCCTTTTTGCTTATTGCGCCCCCGGAATTGGGGCTGATTACAAAGCACATCACCACGACCGATTACGACGACCGTAGAGCAGCAGACCTGTCTGGGAATTGTCTACTGCATGTGCTGCTGCGGTGTGTGCTGTAGTTCCGCCGGTCATCGCGTTTCGCGCAATATACAGACGGCTTCGTGTTGTCGATACCCAGGACATTTCCAGGCATTGGTTTAGGGTGCAACATCAAGCTAAAAGTGCCTCTACATGATGCACGCGCCACGAGCGATGACGACGGCCGTAGGGCATTGTCTACGGCATGTGCTGCTGTGATGTATGCAGTAATGCCGCCAGGTATCGCTTCTCGTTCGATATACAGACGTGTTAGTGTTCTCTTATTTCCAGGCATTTTTTGGGGGCACATCAAGCGAAAAGTAAGTGCCTCTGAAAGCAGACTACATACATAAAGCACGCTACTACGACCGATTACAACAATCGTAGGGCACCAGACTTATCTGGGACTTGTCTACGGTATGTGCTGCTGAGGCCTGTGCACTAGTTCCGCCGGCCATCGCTTCTCGCTCGATATACATACATCTTCGTGTGCTCGATACCAAGGATATTCTCCAGGCCATTTTTGGGGGCGCACCACGCTAAAGGTGCCTCCGGAAATAGGCTGCATGAAGCACGCCACCACGAGCGATAACGACGATCGTACGGCAGCAGACCTGTCTAGGAATTGCGTACGGTATTTGCTGCTGCGGTGTGTACAGTAGTTCCGCCTGTCGCAGCTTCTCGCTCGACGTACGTACGAGCTCCCTATATCTATACAATTCGTTAGCTAGGATATTTATAGGGGCCGGCTGTTCACTTCTCGCATTGCTTTGCGAGCTAGGAAGCACTTCCTGGTGGGATCACAAGGTACGGGCGGTACGGGGAGTATGGATTTCGAATCTTCCAATAATAATATGTTCCGGATTTTCCCATCTATCATAACCAGGACCGGGCACTGGCTGATGACTCAGTCAGTAGCGATTATACTGTCGTTAAAATCAATCAATATTATACTCGTACTGGACTGCAGCAGTATAATAATACCGTCTCTCGCCTCTCTCCTCTCCTCCCGAAACATATTCGATGGGTTTGCGGACTATTTCATGGCGTGTTTCTTGGGCGCAGGCCGTGAACAAGTGGGTACTCATCCCACGGTACGTATGAAGGTTTGCAGTTCGAGTTTGCCCTGGACGCATGCTACTACGGTAGAGGTGCACCATTCTGTTCCTGAGAGTGGTTACTTGAGAAGCTCTACTAACTGTATACCTCACCCAAAATCTGATTTTCGAGGAAAACGAAAGTGAAGTACTATTAATACCCGATGAACAATCCCATGGTCCCAAAGTATACAACGAAAAAAACGAATCACAAGAAAAATTAAATTCCGACGATTTCGGGTTAAGGAGCCCCGTCATCCCGAAAACGTTTCAGCCAAAAAAAAGGTACAATACCTCTATCGTAACACACGTCCTTCTGAGGCAATATTTTGTCACCGGGACCGGTTGAGCTTCTTTCTCGAGCGAGTAGCTACGGGGTTGGAATGATACGTTTCGCTGGTACGAGTATAGATATATTAGATTTAAGAGCCGGTAATCATTACTGGTATAATATATATAGAGACATACTTACGTTTGTCTTTTTCACGATTTTCCCATCCCTGGCCTCTCAGAGCTCCCACTTCGACACCGCCTCCTTTCATTACTTCCTCAGTGTTGCTTTCTCTCTTTGTTCCCTATATACTTTAGTTGGCGAGAGGCTTCTTCCTCTTTCAGTTTTGGGTTTGTGCGTGTGCCCAGAGAGCACGGCAGCGCGGGCGACATCGCGGGTATGGGAGGGCGCTGACCAGTAGAGGGGTCAGAAGGAGCGCGGTCGCCTTTTTCGTGGCTAGGCGTGGCGAGTCCATCGAGACATGAGGGAGGCATGAAAGGGATGTTTCTGCGGCGCTGTGCTGCTCCAATAAAACAGTATCTCCGAAATTATAAGGTTCGTTCAAGCCTGTAAAATAAAATTCAAGCGGTGCTTGTTTGTCCAACAAATATTTTGTACAGAGAGACAGACAGGCGGTTTGAACACCATCATCGTCGAGCGGCCGAACGAGGGCCACGGTGAGCACCGGGCTTCACGCGAGGTGGGCCACGGGGCTCACTGGGGCAGAGAGAGGCGGTAGAGGTTGACCTGCACTGAATCGCTGGCGTGGTGATCGCGGGGGGGCGGCGAGCATCGAGGCAGACAAAACGTGACATGTTCAAAAAGAAAAAAGTTATACGGCGAAATCATCTCAGACCCCGGCCCGACGGGAGGATTGTTTTTCAAAATATTTTTTTCGTGTCACTTGATTTTCATTTTTTTCCTCATGTGTTATGTCTCCCTACCGTGGATCATTTAATGTAAGTATTGGATTGGATGAGGCCTCCTGCGCCGGCAGGGGGTCCTCGCCTGGTATGCCCCCCCGCGCTGAGTGGACGCTTGGCTGGCGTATGCTCAGCGCGTGGTTAGTACCTGTATGATATGGGTACATAAACAAATATATATATATGAATACTACTGCTGGGTGGGTGGGATGGTCTCAAGAATTTCGTGACCAACTCTGCTCACGAGGTTTCGGGAGCGAAGAAGAGGAATGACCTCTCTGGGATACCAATTCTAAGACATTATGATCGAATCGTGGTTCCATAGTTTTGAACCCTCCGATGCAATCGCCATTTTACTCGTGGATTATGTCTCCTTACCGTGGATCATGTAACGTAAGTATTGTATTGGATGAGGCCTCCTGCGCCGGTCCGTGGTCCCGCCCATACTTCATTGTTACGTTGCCTTGTCTCTGTAGGTGACCACTGATCAGGTGCAGAGTTGTCTCACCCAAACTTCCTTAACATTGAATCAAGTATTTTCAGCACAAGGTGCGGAATCATTCTTGACCTCAAGCGACAGTGGCAGCTGGTGTCGTCGTAATGGTAGCTCTGGTGGCGTTATCTCTAACTATACCGCGCACTTCCCCACTAGGCGTCGCCCTGATGTAGTGCATGGCCGCCGACTTTGTCTTCCAGCTTCCACTTTTCATTAACTCGAAAACAGACGGAGTCGAAGACATCGTCCGGAGTAGCTCACTTCCGAACCTCGGCATACTGCCGAGATGACGAGGACAACAGCGCCAAACCCGTCGGCTGCTCAATATGTTCTCATTTGCTCAGCGGGTCCCTCCGTCGCCGCCAACGCTTGCTTGGTTACGACGTGCCCGCATTCAGACATATACCAGGTATACTTCTACGTCAGGATCAAACTGCGCGACACTTTGACCTGCGCAACAAAACGCAAATCGCACAAGATCTCGGGCCATTACGACCCTGCAGACGGATGACTCGGAAGGACGTCTGCTGCCCCCGTTCTGCGTGATATATTTAACAAACGGTATGGACCATGAGGCTCGTTGAAATATCGCAAAAGGGGCAAGTGTGCGCGCCATTGTGATCAAACCTAAAGCGAAAAAGGCAAAAGAAACCAACAGCAGTAGTCGATGCAGCCGTAAACAAGAAAACAAACAAACAAACAAACAAACAAACAATGGTCCTGAGGAAGGTCGCAAAAGGAGGGGTGAATAGAGGAGGATGTTGTTTAAACATAGAAAGTCTTCCCCCAAGTCGCCCGGAGGTTAGGTCCCCATCGGTCTTGCCGAGGACTAAGCGGATTTCCAAACGATTCCAAAGCTCGATCGTTTTTTGGGTCTGTCAACCTCGCGGGCGACCCCGGAACTGGGGGCAGTCGCGCCTGTCTGGGCCGCGTTTGTCGGAAGGGTCGGTGTCGCCCGGGTAGTCCTAGGCATGCTCTCAAGAATTTCGCGACCGACTCGTGCGATCACGAGGTTTCGGGAGCAAAGAAAAGAAGTGACCTCTCTGGGATACCAATTCCAAGACATTCTGATCGAATCCGTGGTTCCATTATTTTGGACACTCTGATTGATGCAATCGCCATTTTACGACGTTTTTTTTTCGTTTTTGTTTTTCGCTCCTCCTGCCGTTTTGTTCGAGTACGAGTACGAGTACGTATTTATGTAGGTATTTCTCAGTTTTGTGGATTTTTTTGTTTTTTGTACTTCACAACATGACGACCGTGCTGGTGCTGTGCTTTTTCTCTTTCATACAATATACAAAGTACGAAGTACTAATACTGTTGTTGTACTACAGTACTGTACTACAGTACCACACATACTCACGAAAAATCTACAAATCACACCCCCACAGCAGGCAGCGCAGCGCCGTGCCGTGAGCCGTGTTGAAAAAAGAATCGTTCAACGATCGTGAAAAGTGATCGTTCAACGATCATAAAAAGGATCGTTCAACGATCGTGAAAATTGATGGTTGAACGATCATGAAATAAATGTGATCGGTGAACGATCGTAAAAAGTGATCGTTCAACGATCATAAAATGTGATCGTTGAATGATCGTGAAAAGTGATCGTTCAACGATCACAAAATGTGATCGTTCAACGATCATAAGAGATCGTTGAACGATCGTAAAAAGTGATCGTTCAACAACGATAGTAAAAAGTGATCGTTCAACGATCATAAAAAGGATCATTGAACGATCATAAAAAGGATCGTTCAACGATCGTAAAAAAAGTGATCGTTCAACGATCAGTTTTGTGATCGTTGAACGATCGACAAAACGAATCGTTGAACGATCGTAAAATGTGATCGTTAAACGATCGTAAAATGTGATCGTTCAACGATCATAAAAAGGATCGTTCAACGATCGTAAAAAAGGATCGTTCAATGATCGCAACAAAGGATCGTTCAACGATGATCGTAAAATGTGATCGTTCAACGTTCAACAATGTGATCGTTCAACGATCATAAAATGTGATTGTTCAACGATCATAAAAAGTGATCGTTCAACGATCGTAAAAAGTGATTGTTGAACGATCGTAAAAAGTGATCGTTGCACGATCGTAAAATGTGATCGTTCAACGTTCGTAAAAAGTGATCGTTGCACGATCGTAAAATGTGATCGTTCAACGATCATAAAATGTGATCGTTCAACGAGATCGTTCAACGATCATAAAAAGGATAAAATGTGATCGTTCAACGATCGTAAAAAGTGATCGTTCAACGATCGCAAAAATGTGATCGTTCAACGATCGCCAAAAGGGATCGTTCAACGATCGTAAAAAGTGATCGTTGAACGATCATAAAATGTCATCGTTCCACGATCGTGAAAAGTCGCAAAAAATGATCGTTGAACGATCATAAAATGTGATCGTTGGACGATGGCAAAAAGTGATCGTTGAACGATCATAAAATGTGATCGTTGGACGATCGCAAAAAAGGATCGTTCAACGATGATCGTAAAATGTGATCGTTCAACGATCATAAAATGTGATCGTTCAACGATCATAAAAAGTGATCGTTCAACGATCGTAAAAAATGATCGTTCAACGATCGTAAAATGTGATCGTTCATCGATCATAAAAAGGATCGTTCAACGATCGCAAAAAGTGATCGTTCAACGATCGTTCAACGATCGTGAAATGTGATCGTTGAACGATCATAAAAAGGGTCGTTCAACGATCGTAAAAAGTGATCGTTCAACGATGGCAAAAAAGTATCGTTCAACGATCGCAAAAATGGATCGTTCAACGATCGTAAAAAGTGATCGTTGAACGATCATTAAATAAATGTGATGGTTCAACGATCGTAAAAAGTCGCAAAAAATGATCGTTCAACGATCGTAAAAAGTGATCGCTGAACGATCATAAAATGTGATCGTTGAACGATCGTAAAAAGTGATCGTTGAACGATCATAAAATATGATCGTTGGACGATCGCAAAAAGTGATCGTTCAACGATCATAAAATGTGATCGTTGGACGATCGCAAAAAAGGATCGTCCAACGACGATCGTAAAATGTGATCGTTGAACGATCATAAAAAGTGATCGTTCAACGATCGTAAAAAGTGATCGTTCAACGATCGTAAAAAGTTATCGTTGAACGATCGTAAAAAGTGATCGTTGCACAATCGTAAAATGTGATCGTTCAACGAACGTAAAAAGTGATTGTTGAACGATCGTAAAATGCGATCGTTCAACGATCATAAAAAGGATAAAATGTGATCGTTCAACGATCATAAAATGTGATCGTTCACCGTGATTGTTCAACGGTCATAGAAATGATAAAATGTGATCGTTCAACGATCATAAAATGCGAATGTGATCGTTCAACGATCGTAAAAGGGATCGGTCAACGATCGTAAAATGTGATCGTAAAATGTGATCGTTGAACGATCGTAAATAAGGATCCTTCAAACATGATCGTTGATCATAAAATTGATCGTTGAACAATCATAGAATGTGATCGTTGAACGATCACAAAAAAGGATCGTTGAACGATCATAAAATGTGATCGTTAAACGATCGTAAAAAAATGATCGTTGAACGATCGTAAAATACCCACAGCAGGCAGCGCAGCGCCGTGCTGTGAGCCGTGTTGCTGTGTTTTCTCTTTCGAACATACAGCTTTCTTTCTTTGTTGTCCTCCTGGAGCATAGAGCTAATATGCATCCCGAGCATGTTTTGCATGCATGTCAAGTCCCCCGTTTCTTCGCTGCACTATGAACCTCTTGGCATTTTCAAGTCGGTGCTTGCGCTATGTAATAGTCTGCATCATGGGCCTCTTCTGCCCCTTTCCTTGCGCGAGCGTAGCGGGCGGCGTCAGCCGCCCGCGGAGCGGAGCCCTTCCTTGTGGGTCCTACAAAATGCTGGGGTCGGGTTGCGCGAACAACCCTCTTCCAAGCCATGATTCGAGTGACTTACTAATAGTATTGACGAGCTCAGAAAATAAGCCGCCCTATAAGGTGGCATTGCTGTGGGGGGTCTGATATATATGTATATGTGGTCTGGTCTGTCCTACGTGTGGGGAAAAAATCCTGTTTAGTGCCGGCGGCATTCGACGAACAACAGGGCTGGCTGAGGGGACGAAGCCAATGGAAACCCCAAAACCTCTGCGCGCTTCGATCGGTCCATCCCGATGTCTACACCATCATCAGTGGGTGATGCGAGCGGTTAACCGTCCGCCGTCGATCTTCATTCACACCATCACGACAAAAACATCACAGTCGCGCTTGGCCAATACTACGTATGTATATAGCGTGCCGTGCCGGACAACTCAAGAATCGAAGAAATCAAGACGATACTAATCGCGTACATACAGTATTAATAGTAAAAGACCCTACAGAACCAAAACCGTCAAAACCGTAAAACCTAGACAACCCGACCGGTTATCAATTAAAAAGGTAAAACCAAAACCTGAAGCCGATAAACCTAAACAACCCGACGACCGGTTATCAATTAAATAAGGCTCCCGTGGAAAAACCTCCAGTCAAATAATCAAACAACGCATGAACTCCCGTGCACGAATCCCCTCTGAGCAAAAAAGCCTCGCAGGAACAGGTCATGGTGGGGCCGACCATACTTGGCCTTACGATGCCACAGGAGATAAAATGCAGCACACTGCCGACGGACCCCCCCCCCCCCAGTAACCAACAAACGACGCTCAACAGTACGCCGCACGCAGTGTGCGGTAAAAAAGGTGAATCAATACATCAGGTCGAAATCTAACAACCAATCAGACGTCAGCAAAATCACGTGTCGTGATACCCCGAGCCCGGGGAGACACCATCGCCATGGATGACATAATACCTCCATCGGAGTTTATTCGTCAGATCGGAGAGTTTCCCCTTTTAAACATTGCTGACCAATTACAAAACTGTGGCTACGAAATATGAACGTGTCTTGTCCCGCGGAATCCTCCCGCATACGGCCGAAAGCAACGCGCAAGGTTGGGAAACCCTCCGCGTGCATGCGTTAATGAGGGTCGCGTTAAACGACGGTACTGCAAGCAGTACGCCTCGAGCAACCACGACACAAGCCCGGCCGCGTTCCCTGCAGCTGCCGCCACTCTCCCGTTATCTACAGTCCAGCCTGGCAAAGCTGGGTAATGTCGTGGTGAATGCAACTATGTTACAGTACCAGGTATACTCCGTACTATACTAATGTGAAACGACGTCCCCGCAAAACGATACCCGGAGTGACTCGCGTTGCCCACCCGCATTCGGAATCGGAACTTCACAAAAAAAATCAGTTTGGCCGCCATCTGCAGACAACACGATAGGCGCGTGCATCCAGTAGAGTTACACCACATATTCGACAAATAGGTTCGAAACACGAGGAAGGAGTTAGGGAGGATGCGCGTGTCCGGGCCCTTCATAAACCAGCCCGGGTCAAAAGCAGGGACACACATTCTTGCCCCCAGAAGTAGAAAGCGCCCCCCGTGCTGAAACAAGCGCGGCGGACCGAGGCAAAGCGAGGGGCGAGGCAGAGCGAGGCAGGACGGAGCAAGGCGCGGCAGGGCGAAGAAGCAGGGCAAAGAAGCAGGGCGAAGAAACACGGCGGAGCAGGGCGAAGACGTACGGCGGAGCAGCGCAAAGAAGCACGGCGGAGCAGGGAAAAAAAGTACGACGGAGCAGGGGGAAGAAGCACGGCGGAGCAGGGCAAAGAAGCACGGCAAAGAAGCAGGGAGAGACGCAGGCAGAACCGCAGGCAGAGCCGCGGGCAGACAGACAGACAGACAGACAAACAGAACGGCCGGCAAGCAAACAAGCAGCAGAGGGTACGAAGGCGTATATATGTCATACAGCTGTTGTACGTGGAGAACGCGGGTCGCCTATGTACAGTAGCGTAGTAAACCGAGGCCGACACTTTCCCGGGGGGGGGGGGGGGGGGGGGGGGGGGGGGGGGGGGGGGGCGACAAGCTACCGAACGATATATAATACATATTTATCCCGAAATATAAGGAACTGTTTTAGAGTATTTTGATATCCAAACGGTCCTTGTATTTTACTACATAGTGGTGAAAAATTACGAGCAAAGCAAGTTGCTAAATCACGCGGCCGCCTTAAATATAGGGCATGCCTTAATGCCTTACTTTTGAGCTGGGTGAAGCTCAAGATCCGCGCTGTCCGATCGTAAACTTCCCAAAATATGGGAGGGGGGGGGGTCCTAGGCCTTCCACCAGCGCACACAGTTGACGACAGAGACAAACATATCACGCGTGATACCAGCGTAATCATCCACCACGGCTAAATCCTAGCAAGCGCTGCCTCATCTCATACCGGTGTATACGTATGCCGACAAAACATTAGTTTTTTTTTATACTAAGAATACGTCAGCTGAGTTCGACCGATTCACTGGTATGATACTCAACTTTGCAAAGCTGCATGATGCATCGGGCGCGCTTGTTCTAAGTATACTTCGTATATATCCACAGCTACCAGATGCTGTTCACTTCGGTGAGAGCCAGCATAGTCTCCCGTGCGCAGAACGATTTGTATAGGCTGGCCGTCTTTGTAAAACCCCCCTGTTGACCCTGGTACTATCATCCACCAGGGGGGGCATAATAATCAGAACCCACAACGGAGCCGAAAAAAAACATTCCATCCCCCCTAATGTGTAGGCACACCATATTTGGTTATGATTGTTATGTTTGCCCACATTATCTATCACCCAGGGGGGTCACCGACCTATATATTTAATTCGGTCATAGTTCTGATTACTAGGTTTTCCCGCAATATCTATCACCCAGGGGGAATCACCGACCTATACATGAATTAGGTGATATACACTCCGTAGCGCGCGCCATCGAATAATCACACCCAGCTTGCAAAATATACGTTTCAGGTGTATTGGATTAACATAAAGAAAGGTAAGGATGTTACCTGACTAAGACGAGGCGGGGCAGCATCCCTAACAAGAGAGACGACGCGCCTTCAGCCTCCGCCACCAACGCAGCAGACTTTAGGAAACCCGGGGATGTCCCGCCGCAAAGACCGGGCACGCTTGTGCCAGCCGAAAGCGAAGGAAGCGAGGGGGGAAGGAGGGAGGAAGAGGGAGGGGGGGGGAAGGGGGGGAGGGAGGGAAGGACGGAGGGAGGGCCAGGTGGTTTGACCGATCAGGGGGCGCCATTCGCGCGGAAAGTGCGTATCATCTGACGGAGCAGGCCTTACAGCTGTGGCACGACGGGAGTTTAAAGAAAAAACGTATTTCTACACGTGTCGGGGACGGCAAAAATGAACGCCCAAACACGCCGCGTAAACTGCGCTCCCTACCCTCCCACCGCCTGTCGGGGAAGGCTGACAGCTGGGGTACCCGCGACCGTGCCAACCGATGTAGCGGGCTGTTGTGTGAATCCAAAGTAGAAGGAATCGAAACAAATACAGCCTGGCCTCTTCGTCACAATGAAATAACGTTGTGGAGGCTTGTGTTTGTCTTGCCGTTTTATCGCACGATTCGGAACTCCATCTGCATCTCTCTCACCTCTTGGTCATGACTCTTGTCTTGACCGTGTCCACCGGCTGGGTGGCGACGGCTGCTAAGGCGGAAGAGGCCGCACCAAGAGCGGCGTCCGCCCAAAGTTCCGAGCTCCCGAGGGAAGACTTAAGGCACTGGTGGAAACATGAATTAACATTAGAGACAAAAGCACGCCGGGAGGGGGGGGCTCAAAGACTTCAGACAGGCACTGGTGGTAGATTAAACAGTACCAGTACCTGGTAACTGCAAGTCATTAACGTGCCGGCGGGGGGGGGGGGGCTGGCCAATCAAAATACTTCAGGCAATTGACGGAAGCATTAAATGGGTCCAGCAAATCAAACGCACCGGGAGGGGGCTGGTTAAACAAAGGCTTCAGGCACTGTTGGTGAATAAAATGGTGACAGAAAAGAAAAAACGTACCTTGAAGGGGCTCGCTACAATCGAAGTGGTCGCGACGTTCAACGATCGGAAGAGTAGATGGGGGGTGGGGGGGGGTACGTATGTCATGCATGGCCGTAGTGTATGACGCCTCGCATCTCTACAATGCCCGGACGGAGCGCATCTGATTTTCAACGGCCAGGCAGGCACTGCTTGCACCAACAGTGAAGCGCCCTGAGGTGTCGGGCGAGTCGCATGAAGGGTGGGCTGGTTCGCACTACGAACTGCTTGTGAGGCGGACTTTCTTACATATGGAGGGCAGTGTCGAAGGATTATAGTCAGGGGTGGAGGGGGGGGCGGCGGGATTTACGATAAGAAGCGAACCTCTAGGCGGCCCCGCCTGAGTACGACCAAGATGCCCAAAACCTCGATGGCGGTGCGTGTTGCCACGTAAAACCAGAGGGGCAGTACAGACCTGGCCCCGATTCTAGTATATGCTTGAAACATACTTGAAGAAATCATTTTTTTACCATTGACGATTGTTTTTCCTACTCTGCTGCTGTAGCTCCAAGTCAGTTTTTGTTCCCAAATTGTAGGCAGATTTTCTAAAAGAGGTGATAACCCTATAACTCTAACGCTAACCCTGACCGCCTGTGAAATTTCTCGGAACGAAGACGCGATGAAGAGGTAGTGTAGACTATCAACAATTTTGTTGCCGCTGGGTCAACTTTGTACACACTATATATATGGCCGTGAACGGGTAGGGCCTGAGTTGAAAACAAGGCGGCCATGCGCCGGCATCGCGCGGACGAACGAGCACTGACGCAAAAAACTTGACGCACGCCGAACTACCAAAATAAAGAGGCGTGTTTACGGCAGGGGCGCACACAACGTTTATGACGTCCTCCACCTGAGAAGCTCTACGTAATGTCTCACCCAAAAATACGAGTTCGAAACATTGTTTTTGTATGCGCGCAACCGAGGGGTTTTTGATAATTAAAAAAACAAACGACGCACCACTTATTTGCTTTAGTGCCGCCAGACAGGGAGGGTATACCAGAACCAAATACAACATAATTCTAGAAAAAAGTCTATTTTTTTTATCCTGGTTCAGAAATCTCGACCCATCTGGTTTATTCCTCATTTTCGACCTTGGAAAGGAGTGTAAGTCGCTTTTCTCTTCTTTTTGTTCTGTGTGCCCTCGAGCACAATCGGATATTTTTCTTCTACCTTGCCCCCTCCTGAACCGCACTCCTCCCTGAAAAGAGAGGCGAACGCTTAGCGCCATACCACAGCAATGGGTCCTAACCGTGCGAGAAAAAAACAAACAGGCTCCTGGCGTATCAATCAAAGGCACTGCCGCCGCGTCTCTGTTGCTGTCCCGACGCTCGAGTTAAATCGAGCGTCGAGATAAGGAGCGCAGACAGCATCAGAGAAAAATCGGAACAACGAAATACAATCGGATCACAAGCACCAAGTCAACAGCAGTACGTGCCGCTGTACGTAGTGTCGGGTAGTGGCCGGGGCACCCTCCCCCCCCGACCAATCAACGCCCTCGAGGAGCGACCGAGACCTCATCCCGACCAATCAACGAGCTCTAGGAGTGACCCAAGACCTCACTCCGACCAATCAACGACCTCGAGACTGAGTGACTGGGTGGCTGACTGACTGACCTCGTACACGGTGAACTGGATGGCGTTGAACGGGATCTCTCTTATGAGCTGCTCCCTGCCGCCGACGAACAGGCCCCCGACACCCTCAGCCCTGAGGATGGACTGCAGCGCCTGCAAGGAATTCCCGTTCTCCTGTCCCACCTGCGGTCGACCCGGCCGACGAAAAAACACCGCACCGACAAAAAAACACCGCACCGCACCGTGCCGTACCGTACCACACCGCACCGCACGCCGCAGGGGACGCAAAAGCCCCGGAGCGAAAACAATGATCAGCGCATGTGTGTGTATGGTGTGTGCATTTTCCCCTGCGTGTATACTGCTGCACGACGAGGACTGCTGCAGGTGTACTGTGTACGAGCTTAGCTGGGTAGCTCTCGTCGTGTTCTTCAGAGCGAGGCCATAATCTCCCTTGGAAAAAATACACTGCCGGTTGTAATATTTTGTTTTTTTAGCACGTTCTGCGATGTGTTCTGATCGGCGCGCAGCTGCTAAAGTGATGAACACGACCACCTCTACGCTGTCGTTACTGCTCCGGAGCAAAGACGCTGTGTATATATATATACGAAAGTGGTATTTTTGGGACGCGTCAAGGCCTCAATTGGCCTCAAAATACTATCACGTGGGACAACAGTAAATAGGGACCCGCGTTACAGACAAAAACCTGCATATTTGCCTATTTTTACTACCCATATTTGGTCCTATTTACTGATGTTCACTATGGTCCCTCCCCCGCAATAGTACCAACGGGGGAATACAGCAATCAGAACCAAAGACGGAGTCTAAACACAGGGGGGATACATGACTCTTGGGGTTTATTTCTGGGTCCTGATTACTATGGCCCCTCGTAATAGTTGTACGTAGTGTAGGGGGGGGGGGTCAGTCAAGGGGTCAAGACGCGCGTCAAGGACGGCCTTAACCCATTCAGAACTGAAAACAATATCCCACACTAATTCCAAGTAGTTTGTCCCCAAAAACGGGGGACCAGTTCTTAAGGGGTTACTGGTAGTTTTCAGTGTAGGGCGCGGTCAGTCAAGAGGTGAAAGGAGCAAAGACGCTTTGAGAAAATACGAAAATACCGTTTTATGGGGGGACGCGTCAAGACCTCAATTGGCCTCAATATACGAGTTGTAGTGTAGGGGGGGGGGGGGGGGGGGGGGGGGGGGCGTACTCATGTTGTGCACGGCTGTAGTCATATGACCATAGACCCTCGCATCCCTACAATGCCGGGACGGAGCGCGTTGGGTTTTCACCAACCAGGCAGACATTGCTTGCACCAAGCGCGAAGCGCCGTGAGGTATTGGGCGAGTCGCATGGAGGGTGAGCTGCATCCTGCTAAGAACCGCCTCTGAGGCGGACTTGCATATGGACGACAGCTTCAATGAGTTAATTTAATTTCTGGTGTGGCCACTTCCGGAGACAGCAATGGGTTTTACTATGTAACTGCCTCGCGGACGCCTTACCATATTAACACTACGTGATACGACCATTCCCCTTGTGCGGAGCAAAGGTTCTCCACCCCGCACAAATGATCTACTCGACCGCCAGCTTTGGTGACCGTCAAAAACAAAAACAAAAAACGGCACCCTGGTTGTCTAGCTCACACAGCGAGTGGCGTGTTTTACAGCATCGTTGCCAACCGACGCCAACCCAACCTATAAACATATCATATGTGTATAGGGGGGGGGAGGGGGGCGGTCAGTCAAGGCGCCAAGTCGGGCGTCAAGGACGTCCATAACATATACCAGGTAACTTTTATTGTAGGGGGAGATCAGTCAAGAGGTCACACGAGTAAAGATGCTGAGAAGTCGATGTTTAGGACGCGTCAAAGCCTCAATTGGCCTCAAGGTGCCATTGCGATGGGACCATAGTAAATAGGACCAGGTATTGTTGGAAGAAATAAGTAGTAATATAGTTTTTTTTTCGTGTGTACCCCAGGTCCTACTTACTAACTATATCCCCCGTAAAAGTCCTAGTGTAGGGGTGGCGGTCGGCCAAGGAGTCAAACCGCGGTTTCGTACAGGCTGGTTCAAGTAAAAAACGCCCCAAATTGCGTCAGACACGGGTGCCGCAATGCAATAGCTACTCGAAGGTCACATATTTGCTATATATCATACTGGCCGCTATGAACAGTGGGAGAGGGAAGCGTAACATAGCCACTTTGTTCGGTCGAACGGCGTGTATCTCAAAGAGCGTATCTCAGACTTCAGACTTTATATAGGGGCCCCGGGCTTCACCCAGTTCAAACCATATGGCGTGCCCTATCCCCTATATTTTAGGCGACCGTGAAAAAATAGAAAACCGCGCTTCGCTCGAAAACAAAAACACAATTTCCAAAACAGTGTCACTAGTCTAGTATATACATATATATTTCGAAGTAAATACCTGGAGTCTTTGTTTCACCACCTCGGCAGGCGTTCGTACAAGGTTGGCGGGGACTGTCGCTAGCGACGATGCCCCCAGATGAAGCACGGCCGGCAAGAACGCGATGCCTGCATCGACGCTGCCGACGCTGCTGCCGCCGATCGCCGCGGGGAGCAAGGCGGCCGCTCCGAGCGCGTTCAGCGCGTCGTAGCACAAGAAGAACACGGCGTTAGCGGGACCGGCCTGGTTTCAATGCGGGCGGGGGTGTAGCGCGGGGGTGGAGGGAGGGGGGGGGGGGTGTACTCATGTCGTGCACGGCCGTAGTCATATGACCGATAGACCCTCGCATCCCTACAATGCCGGGACGGAGCACGTTGGGTTTTCACCAACCAGGCAGACATTGCTTGCACTAAGCGCGAAGCGCCGTGAGGTATTGGGCGAGTCGCATGGAGGGTGAGCTGCATCCTGCGATGAACCGCCTCTGAGGCGGACTTGCATATGGACGACAGCTTCAATGAGTTAATTTAATTTCTGATGTGGCCACTTCCGGAGACAGCAATGGGTTTTACTATGTAACTGCCTCGCGGTATGCTTTACCATATTAACACTACGTGATACGACCATTCCCCTTGTGCGGAGCAAAGTTCTCCACCCCGCACAAATGATCTACTCGACCGCCAGCTTTGGTGACCGCCAAAAAAAACAAAGGCACCCTGGTTGTCTAGCTCACGCAGCGAGTGGCGTGTTTTACAGCGTCGTTGCCAACCGACGCCAACCCAACCTATAAATATATCATATATGTTATAGGGGGGGGGCGGGTACTATGTCATCGCATGGCCGTAGTGGTGGGGCGGGGGGGGGGTGCTACGACATCATCCCGCACTTGACAATTTCTGGTTTTGGGCCAGGCCCGAGTTATTATGTACTGGTGAGGCAGGGTGTGTCTTAAACAATTTCAGGTATAACGCTGGCCACGTTTTTATCTTCATCCGAATCTCGAGCCTGAAATAATCAAAAACTCCCGAATTCCTAAGTGCTGCGGCATACTGTATAATACATCATCGATCGGCGTCAAAAACACCCCCGCGAAAACAGCATGCAAATCACACTGGCCAGCGTCAACACACACCTCAAAATAAAAACAAAAAAACACAACAAATCAATATTTATATTATGGACGATAATCTTGCGTTTGCCCCGAGTGCGCGGGTGCGCCACCCACCTGTGCAAGGAACGCCGAGAATCCTCGGAAAACCCCGTTGAAAGTAGCTGGCGTGTCTAGCAGCGTGCGCATCTCCTGCCGCGGTAGACCGAGGAGCGGGGATCGCGGGGGTGGGCCGGAGCCGGGTGGGGTCGGAAGTAAGAAATTATCAGTGCTCGAAAAAACAAAACAGCATCAATCAATGTATGGCGGATTTCGGCAAAACACTTCGAGACCGTTCGACAAGAAAGAAAAAAGACGAAGAGCAATATCGAGGTACGAGATAATGTGTGTTTTTGTGTGTACGGGAGAAGTTGACCATTCAGACCAACCCGGGCTAATTGTACTACAGTTTTATCGTCTATGGATGGAGCACCTGGGAGCAGTTTTGTCATCGCTGACGCGCGAGCGAGGCACGCAGCGAAGCAGGGTTAAGCGACACAGGTTCAAGGTGCGATGCAGACTGGTTCTAACAGCGACGTCCGCGCATGCTTTTTGTGGTTCGAGTGCGGGGGAAGACTAAGCAAACAATCGGCACGAACCCTGAGAGCGGAGAGGAAAACACCGCTTGGGCTTGTAAATCACCCGCTTTGCATTGTTCCAAAATAAAAATAAAAACTAAACTAAATAAATTAAAATAAAACAAAATGGAATGGACTGGAACGAAAATATAAAAAAATGAGAGTTGTGAACGAGACGTGAGGGGATATGCGATGCCTACCGCGACAAACGGCTTGCGTCGCGGGCGAAAGGCGTCGTCCCAGCGTTAGGCCTGGTGTTTTGCAAGACCACGATTTCGTAGTGCATAACGGGGGAACTGCCGACCTGCTTCAGGCGCACCCTATTTCGAGAAAAGCTATACTGTATACGGCGGTCAAAATACCCGGGTTTCCTGACGCGTGCTTCGGTAAAGGGGGGGGGGGGGAAAGCGATTTGTGTTAGGCTGCTCCTTGCATGGGGGGTTCTATACCTCACCCAGAACAACGACTTTGAGAAAACTGTTAGGGCCCATATTAACGAGTGCCAGGTATAAAAAATAAAAAAAATCAATTTGGAAAAATAAAAATAAAAATTCGCTCTTCATTGGTCAACACACGCACCAGCACCCCCCAAGATCCTAATCTTTGTTTGGTGCTGGTGCACGTGTTGACCAATGAAAAGCGATTTTTTTTTTTTTCCAAATATAATTTTTGTTTCGCACCCCCCAAGATCCTCATCTTTGTTTGGTGCTGGTGCGTGTGTTGACCAATGAAAAGCGGATTTGTTTTTTGTTTTGTTTTTTCAAATTGAATTTTTGTTTTTCTTCGTTAAAACGGGCCCTTATACCCGCAACCCAGTGAAGAATCCCATCGAATTTCAGCGTCATAATTCGAACAAAAAACTGTAAAAAAAAACAAGAAAAAAACAAAAACAAAAAAAGGGATTCTACAGACATTGGGTAGTTCTTCAACCCCCTAACCAAACATGCCTTCCATATATGCTAGGGTTTCACCCCGCTCAACAGACCCCAGATTCCCTTCACGTCCTATCAACCTTACACTTGAGGACCCCCGTCAACCGCAACAACGCTTTATTCCTTTTGCGGGGAACCATAGTAAATAGAACCTACGGTACACGCCAACAAAAACTATATATAGAGGAAAGCGCGAGAGCGTGAGTTAGCAAAATTCAATTCAGGGCCTTCCTCGGGAAAATTCCCGAAGATTTCGGGAATCGAGTAAATCAACCGTAACAGAGTTACGAATGAGGAATAAACAATGGCTAAAGCACCTTAAGAGAGACAAAACCACGGCGAATCGAATGACGGTGTTTTTTTTTTTTTTACGGAGTAGGAACCGCGGTATGGTCCATGGTAATTTACCACGGGAATTGGCATGTATGGTCCATGGTAATTTACCACGGGAATTGGCATCCAATTCCCGTGGTAAATTACCATGGACCATGCCGCGGTTCCTACTTCGTAATAAATAAAAAAAACACCGTCATTTGATTCGCCGTGGTTTTGTCCTTCTTAAGGTGCTTTTTCCATTGGTTATTCCTCCTTGTTGGTTAGTTTGATATGGTCGATTTACCTCGATTCCCGAAACGTTCGGGAATTTTCCCGCGGAAGGCCCTGCAAAATTCGATGAAACTCGACGAGCGTTGGGAATGCTGAACCCTCTGCGATAGAAATCAAGGCACGAACCGTAGTGGGGAGGAGGGAGGAGAGCCTGCTTTGTGACCCCCAGATCCTGAGTTACGACTGACTATGGAGGGAGAGGGACAGAGGTGCGAAGATTATAAACGGGATGAAAAAAACAAACAAACAAACAAACAAAACAAACAATTGACGTAGTTTTACTGACGATATTTATATTTGATCCTATTTACGCGAGTCGACGAGGGAAGAAAAGGCTGAAGTCTTCCCGCGATAAAAACGCAAGATAAGAACCGTAGTGGGGGCGGAGGGCAGGGGAGCCTACTTTGTGACCCCGGATCTGAGTTACGACAAGGGAGGAGAGAGAAAGAAAGAGCGAAGATAATAAATGGGATGGAAAACAAAAAAACAAAACAAAAAAAAACTGCGGTCCCCCGTAATCGTAATAACAGTGCCCCGCCCTACCGTTGCAAAAAAAAGGAGCGGAATTTACCGTAAAGATGACCGTTGAGTTCGCACAGGGGTGCGTATTATCGTTCTTGGTTTTTTTTCCAGCGCTCGATTTTTTTTTCAGAACGGGACAAAGGTTAAGGTTGGCAATACCGAACAAGGCG
Organism: Saccharina japonica; assembly: GCA_008828725.1. NCBI lineage: Eukaryota > Phaeophyceae > Laminariales > Laminariaceae > Saccharina > Saccharina japonica. The sequence goes on along the minus strand of MEHQ01002804.1, from coordinate 286,418 downwards.
TTTTCGGGGGGGGAAGTCTGGTCAAGAGCCTGCCGAAAATACAATGTTCGCTCGCTTGCTCGACGACGGAAAGCGAGTATTGCTACATACGAGTATTAACAATAAATTCGAACATTTCTATTCTAAGGAAGGCTTTTTCGACCAGACTTTTCCTAAAAACGCCTTGTTCGGTATTGAAAACCTTCCCGTTCTTAAAAACAAAACAAAAATCGAGCGCTGAAAAACGATCGCACCCCCGGTGCGAACTCAACGCCCATTTACGGTATATACTGCTACGGTATACCTCGAGACCGGAGCCAAGTAGTCGCAGACGCTNGCGGGGGGGGGGGCGTACTCATTTGTTGCTTGCCTTAGTCATTTGACCATTGACCACGCATCCCTTTCGAGACGGAGCAGGGGGGGGATATGGTTGAGAGGACCTTCCGAAAATATAATGTTGTTTTCCAATTTTTCGCAGCCTTTTTTATCCGTGTTGAGAGAACGAGCGCTGAAAAACGATCGCGCTTCTGTGCGAACTCAACTCTCTTTAAGGTACTGCAGTGCGCTCTGACCGGGAATATAAGAACTATTTCTACATTACCATTTCATCGAAATTATCCTCATGTTTTCGGGTCAGAGAGGTATATTGTCTTCGTCCATGATAACAGCGAGTAGGCGTCCGGTTGATACTACGCGGCCGGCCATGTCGTGGGGGGGGGGGGGGGGGGGGGGGGGGGGGGAAAGCCGGCGCGGAAAAAGCGTTACGAAAGCACACGAAAAACAAGAAAACAAAAAAAAAAAAACGAAAAAACAAGATCTACAATAAGAAAATATGAATGAGAAAAATGAAGATGAGCACAAAATAGGCGGGGGGGGGGGGGGGGGGGGCCCCCCCCCCCCCCCTGCCCCCCCCGAAAAAACAAGCCGAAACGAGAAACAGCGAACAAAAATAAGCGAACGAAACAAATCACCGCCAACAACAGGTCGCGATTACACGCTTGCAGCTTTATTATACTGCTACTACTACTACTACCACCGCCACTACTACTGCTACTACTGCTACTGGCTACTGCTACTACTATTACTACTACTAATACTAATACTACTACTACTACCACTACTACTACTACTACTACTACTACTACTACTACTGCTGCAGATAGGACGAACAAACACAACCATAAGCGCACGCACCAACGGGAGCGATGCTCGGTCCTCGGCGCCTAGCCTCGAGACTTGACTTCGCGTCTTGAGCGTGTCGAGGGGGAACGTGAGCGTGCGAGATGCCGCGCGTGTGAAGCCCGCCCCCAGCCCCGTCGCCATGCTCTTCAGGGGTGTGAAGTGTACTCCCCCAAGTGCGCCGCCGGTGCCACCCACGGGAAAGTGGGGCGAGACGTTCCCGACCTGAACACAAGAAAATGCCCCCACGATGTTGCACACCATATGTATCACGGAGGGCCATAGTAAATAGGACCACATATTGTTAGTAGTACACGTATTGGATTGGTGATCGTTTCTTATAACCGTGTTGAAAATAAGTAAATACATACCACTCTGCCCATAAATATAAGAACCGTTTGTCCATACATATTCAATAATAACGGTGCTTATATTTATGTACAGAGTGGTAGGTTTTGTGTGTACCATAGGTCCTATTTACTATGGCCCCCTGTAGTTGTAGGAATATGGATGGGTATAGGTAAAATTGATATGGTATGGATAGGTGTATAGATGGTGCGCTTAGGGGAATGGAGCGAGACGTTTCTAGACCTGAACACATACATGCAAAAAAAAGACAAGACGTTGCGCGCGCCATATACAGGAATACATGTATGGCTATAGGTGAGTGATGAGTATGAGTGGGAATACATGTTACCTGGTATAGGTGTAGATAGGTCAGTATAAGTGAGTATGGATAGGTATACATTATAGGTATAGATATATATAGGTCAGTGTAGGCGGTCATGGACAGGTAGACGATATAGGTAAAGATAGGTGAGTCCAGGTGGGGTATTTACGGATGAGGGTAGGGGGGTGCGCGGTGGGTTTTATCGTCCGATGCATTTTGATACCTTCTACGCTAATACCGCCAGTTCTGAAATATGAAAACAGCCACATTCCCGCAAAACCCCGCCTTAGTCCCGTTTCCCAGCTGCCAAAACAAAAACCACGCGTTCGAAGACATCTTACCCAACTTTCGAAACCACTGATCACCCGAAACAAAAAAGCCAGGCAGGCGTTCGAAACACCCGCTTACCCACTTCCGAAACCAATGGGGCTGCCAAAAACAAAAGCCTGGCGCGCACTCGAATGCGTCATGCTTACGTACGAGTACACAATTTCGAAACAACTGGATCTGCCAAAACAAAGCCAGTCTTCCAAAACAAATGCACCATTTTCGAAGCCACTGCAGCTGCCAAAACAAAGTCAGGCGTTCTGAAACACCTCGCCCAGTCTTTTGACACCAATGTCGCTACCGTAGCTGCCAAAACAATTGTCAGGCATTCGAAAAAAAAAAATCCCGAATTTCAGCGTTAATGGATATGCCAAAACAAAGTCCAGGCATCCGAAAAAAAACTTAATCAACATCGAAGCCAAAGGAAGCCCACCATGTGCAGGAAAATCTGAAATCAGTTTCGAAACCAACGAAGAAAGCCAGGCTTCGCAACATCTTGCTACCCAATTTCAAAACCAACAGACATAATCCAAGCGTCCAAAAACAAATCTTACCCAATTTCGAAACCAATAAAAGCCAGCCATGCCATGCTCGTAGTCGAACACCACCGCTGCCAACCCCGCCACGACAACCAGCACGGACATCTGCCTCAAGACCGACGAGTCTTGACCCGTCCCCGGGGACAATTCCTCCGCGTCCCCTGCCCCCCCCGGCGAAAATTCCGCCGCGTTGTTGAGAAACCTCTCTCCCCTGCTGTCCGCATCGATTTGCACCAAGTCCGACGAGTCTCGGCCTGTCCCCGGGGACGGTTCTTCCGCACCCCCCCCCGTCTCCAGTGCGAACGCCGCCGTGCCGTTGATAACTCCCTCTTCCCCGCTGTCCACCGCTCCGACACCGGGACGGGTTTCCACCGTATTTGGTGGCGGCTGTGGTTGTGCTAGTGACGGGGGGTCGTTCCCCAGCAACTCCTCCACCGACGATGGCGTGCTCACGGAAGGGGCTCGGTTTCGGTTGGTGGCAGCAAGGGTGTGCAAATAATGCCTCCCAGGTCTCAAGGAATGCCTTCCGGGCTGCGACGAATCCCTTCCCAGCCGTTGGGAGTGGGAAGCTCTACACCATCGTGACGGCCGCTGCCTCGATACCCGCCACGCTTCTACCGATCGTGCTGCTCGGGTTTGCACGCGGGAGAGGGGTGGGGGGCGGGGATGGGGGCGAAGGCGAGGGGCAGGGGGGGGGGGGGGGGGGGGGGGCATCGGGGAGGGAGAAAACAAACCACCCGACCGTTGTTGAAAAGCAGCGTCCAGGATTTCGTATGCAGAGCTAATATATACCATAAACCAGGTTCTGCTCTGCCCGAAAAAATAAGGACCGCCGATAGAGAGCCATGAGTCGAAATTTGAATCTACGCCATAAACGTCACTGGGGTATTTGACCACAATCCCGACTGGATTGATTTTATATCACTAAAAACACAAACAATCGGTAGTACGCGAACCCTTGTGGTGAGCGGCACACATCACCACCAACAGCAGAGGCCACCTCCTACTCGTCGTCGTGAATAGCATGGATGGGTAGCGGTACACGTCCACACAGCAGCTGAAGGAGGCGTGTCTGCAATGCATCCCTTACGCTGGGCGTCTGTGTTGTTGTGTCTACGTAATTGGTTGCCGACTGGGCCAAGAACACGGAGGGTTTCTATACCCGTGGTCATGCCCCAGACAGCAACTCCCTTGGCACAACACACAGACGCCCGCCGGGTATAGATGTACTTCGTGTAAATCCTGCATGAGGCCATAAAATAAAATAAAAGTAGTATGCGCGAGCAAAGCATCACATGCAGCTTGTAAATATGAGTTTCGGCGAAATCATCGATCTCAAACCGACGATAATGGAAACACGATGTTTCAAAGTTTAATAAAAAAAACAATCGTGCTTTCAAGAAACAGCCGAAGAGATTCTCGTACAGCCGCTGTGGGGAAAAATGGAAAACACGTTTGTTTCATTTTTTTCTCATCTGTTTTCGCGCGGCTGCACGCGGCGCAATTTTGTTTTCTTGTTGTAAATTGTCGAACACGCTATAAAAAACAAATCAGCTCATGCGATGATAGACCTTCGATCTCGACATAGACTCAACCCACCGCAAACCCACAAGGTGTCGGGTAAGGCCAACTAATGTAGATGAGGGCCTCCAAGCTATCAGGTGGATCCGAGGTTTAGGGGGCGAGAGTTTGCCGGTGGCGTCCTACGCTCTTCTCCCAAACCTGAAAAGACCTTTGTTTGCCATCCGAGAGGGAGCGAGTAATTTGTCGTCTGTTTTCTAAACACCAGCGGCCAAATGTTTTGCTACCAAACGCCTGGCCAGCGCCCGCCACATATCACCAGCCATCGCGTGAATACTGTGACCCTACGTAGGGCGGGTCGGAGCCCCTAACGAGCGCGCCCCATTCAGAGTTCATGACGCAGTCGTTTGCTTCGTCGATCGATGTCCGTCGAGGACTCGGAATCTCGCGGCTTCGAATTAAACATTTCGCTGAGTTTTTTCTCAAGCCGATCGATTTTCACCCATCATCTGCCCCAGAGTTGTTTTGTTCGGGTTTTGTTCAAAGTTTGGAAGTTAAAATAATCGTGCTCATAGAAGCGGTACTGAACAATTGTGGTGGGTGTCTTTGGATTTAAACATTTCATGGAAACTTTGCGTTCCCATTGTCATCGGTCTCACCACAGCAGTTTTATTTTATTCTTTCATTTCCCATCAACGATGAGCTACTCGTACAAAGACATCGCCTGCAGCTGCTTTGATGATGTGTGACATTGCTCCCCAACCATGTTCTTCACGACCACCAATATGGCGGCTTCCGCCATTTGCTGGCGTATTCTTACATCCGCGTTTCCGCACGGTTACAGCAGCCGCGTTTCCGCACGGTATATAGAGCTCTACCCGTACCATGCGATTGATTGCAAACGAAGGGGTGGACACACTTTTGATAGTGAGTATTTACGGAGGTTTTGTGCTTGGCGCCTGAAGCCGACCCTCCGACCCGAACCCGAACCCTGTACCAGTGGTCAGTGCTGGGATGCTGTGCTTGATAAGACTCTAGGTTGACTCGGCCGGCTTGGATGCTGTGCTTGGAAAAACTTTAGGTTGACTCGGGATGCTGTGGCTGGGAAAGACTACCAAGTTGATTGAGCCTCGTATAATATACCCTTAACCAACCAGAGTGCCTAAATAGCCACCTTGTAGGAAGATTCACTATCAAGGTTCGTCTACTACTGCTGTGCAAATGACTCGTACTGTAATTACTCGGCATCTACTCCTCCCCTCTTATACCACAACAACCCATGCAAACTCGAATGAAGTGTCACTGGGACCCGTGCGCAGAACAACCCCTTTGACCGCTAAGCTCGTTAGAACGTGAGAACAACAACGACAACGACAATCACGTCCTGAGGCTGGCAACTGCAATGACGTGCGACATACTGGCACCTGGTACAAACAGCAGCAGCACCAAGCAGGTACGTCCTATGATCCTGCGACAGAGTAGTAGTCGTAGCAGCAGCTCGTATTATAGTGCTCATGATCTTGTTGATTATGAATTCGTTCGAAAATGTAAAGATCGCTTTATATCCGTATTAATATCCCAACGGTCCCTACATTTCGGTGCATGATTGGAATGTCGTACGTGTATGTAGCTCGAAAAGTTCAAAGTTGGCGAGAAAAGTCAGTGCTCGCTACTGGACGAAGATGGTCTGCTGGTGCACGCCGCCGCTATCACTGATTGCTACTGCTTGCACAGATTGGTTTGATACGGGCTCAGTGTCCCAGATTTACGATTCGAGTACTTCTCGGGGAAGCTCAGGTCGCAGCGTAGCAGCACAGCAGCGCACCAGCTCAGCAGCGCAGCAGCTCAGCACAGCAATCTTTCGCACCTGCTGATGACGCTGGCGTGCTGAACCCTGACGTGCCGTTCAAAGTCATTAACGATATAATTGCGACGAAAGCAACATGAGCCATAGCCATGATCCCTCTCCTCCGTCTTCCTGGTGCATCAGTGATGCACCCTAAACGAGCCATCGTGGCAGACTGGTTGCAGCACAGTGGCTTCTGGGAGTCGATCCTGACAGTCACGCATCCCCTATCTTCTTGAGGAAAAATGCTTCAACATCTTTACAAACACCAAAATTTCAAATTTGTTTGTTGTGTGTCGATACCTTCTTCGCGACAGCAGCAATCGCACTCTGTGGGCTTCGCTGCGTGGACCTCTTCACTTACGGTGGGGATGGTACTACAGAGGGAGTCTGGTGTGCAGTGAGCACCATCTAAGGTATGGAGCCGAGACAATTTTGCTCAAAATATTAAGCATCGAATTTGCTATAAACGAGGCCAGGTCGTATGCTACGAGTATCTCGTCGCTGACGCCGTTCAACAGGAACACAACGCCCGCGCTCGATGGTTTTTCCGGCCGAGGGACTGCACCTGTCACTCCAGTGCTCGGCAGCGAGCCTAGCTGGACCCCGTTGCCGTTCAGGCGGAGCTGGAAGTCCTTGGTGGTGGAATTATCACGACAAGTGAAGCATCGCAGGACAGCTAAGCTCCACTACAGCAGCAGTGCTTGTATTTTGAGTACTCGTACCGCTGCTGCTGCTGTCACGTGACCATGTGACCATACCAGGGTCTGTCGTTACCTCGTAGTCGTATCGTACGAGCGCGGTAAACTCCATTCCATACCAGGTACCCCAGCAGTACCGTATTTTAAGTGCTCGTACCGCTGCTGCTGCTGCCGCTGCTGCTGCACGTGACCAGCCAGGTGCCGTTATTCGTAGATTCCCACGTAGGGCTCTGGGGTGCGTCTCCTGAATGGATGAAGCGTTGCAATGTGTTGTTTCTCCTGCTTGATGTTGGCTCGCTGGAAATACGTCGTAAGCGATGCGTGCTTGCGACGAGCACACGCGACCGCTTTCGAAGGAGGTTTGATTATATCAGAGCCCTAGTGGCTTCGACGCCTTGACCCCTCACATCATACCCATTCTACTCTGGCAATCTAAAATCCCCCCTGTATATGCGAGGCGCAGAACCATTGTATCATTGAAGTATATCCTTCGCGCCTTGGAGGTTTCTGGCTGTGAATTGTGCTCCCTTTAGCACTGCTGTGCGTACGTAGTGCGGTGTATCCCACCTGATATTAGTCTGAGGCTAGCGCTGCAGGGCAGCGCTGCATTCAAATATCGATGTATCGACCGACCCCAGGTTCCTTTCCCTCCCCTCCCCGCAGCATCAGCGCAGATCTGCCCGAGAAAGAAAAGCGGAGGGGGCGGGCGACGACATCCACGCGCTGTACAGGAAAACAAAAAAAAACGGCAACTTGAGAAGGGAAATAAAAAACGCATGGGCGACCAGAAACGAAACCCCTGAAAATAGCAGATGCGTAAGGCCGGGGCCATGGCGTCCCCGTCCCCTACCTCTCAGAGGAAGAAGCGCACCAGGCGAAGCTCGGCGCGAAAGCTAGCGGTGCTCGCTGATGGCTCGACCCCATCCAGGGCAGCTACTTCGGGCTCTTCGGAGACGTCTGCCTCCGGCAAGGGCAAGCGTCGCAGACCCGCGACACAGGGTAAGTTTTGTTTTGGTTGTCGTGCATGCAGTGGGTCTCGGGTCCCGTGCTCCCCTCCCGTGGTGAGACGGGAGTGAAGGGAGGGGGGCGGGAAGGAGGGAGCGGGGGAAGGCGTGAGAGGGAGACGGAGGGAGAAAAGGCACACCCTTGGCCCTTGGAATGTTGTTGCTTCGTCCTTGAATTGCATCACCTTTCTGCCAAGTAGCATGCGCTTGCTTTAACTTGTTGCAGCAGCTGGAGCCAGGTTTCCTTCGGCAGTAACGTTTGACGTTGTCCGGTCCAATCACCCGGCGGTCCTGTTTGCCGTTACGGCACACCATGCGCGCGTCGCCTCTGCGCCCCCTTTACCTTCCCTGGACGAGCCCTTCGTAGTATTGGTATTCCGCGGGCACACGCCAACGCGTTGCCGTTGCCGTATGTTGCTGAAATTGCCAAGCACTCCAACTATTGTTGAAAATTCTACCAGTATTGTGTACCAACACAACTCGTTGCTGTTGATTCTCCTGACGTGGGCACGCTGGCGTTCTAAAACTGACCTTGCCACCTCTCAGATTTTCCGTGGAGCTTCCCAAGGCTCGACAGAGCCACCGTGCCCCCCCCCGACCGGCGCCGCGTATTGGTGGAGGTTGGGAGACGCGCCGAAGCTAAGGCGGTCCCCTCGTCGGAGCCCAGCAGCGGTGGCGGCGGTGGCAGCGGCGCTGGTGGTGGCGGTGGTGGCGGTCGCCACAGCGCAGGTCTACTTCGCCTCAGCGCGCGCGAGATCGCCGTAGCCTGTGCCGGGTCTGGGGTGCTCGCGCCGGTGTCGGCCAGCCGCCTTGACGAGCTCTTCTTTGGCGGGAGTTCCACTGACGCGGCCGAGGGCACTTGTGACGGGGAAGAGGATATGGAAGGCGTTTGTCGTGCAGCAGGCATGCGGGGCGCGGGCCGGAGCTGCGGCGAGACGTCCCAGACTCCATCGGTAGGCGGTGTTAGGGGCGCGATCGCAGACTGCGGCTTGTTCGAGGACCTAGCCCCTTTGAGTGTTTCGTTGGACTCGCCGGGGCGGGCCAAAGCGGCCGCCTCGCCACTGGATTTTGCAGCGGCGGGTTCAAAAGCTGAGAAGGAAGCAGAAGGCGAAGCGGAAGCGGGAGCGAAAGCGGAAGCGAAAGCGGAAGCGAAAGCGGAAGCGAAAGCGGAAGCGAAAGCGGAAGCGAAAGCGGAAGCGAAAGCGGAAGCGAAAGCGGAAGCGAAAGCAAAATCGGAAGCGGAAGCAAAAGCGGGAGCGGGAGCGAAAGCGGACGCGGAAGCGAAATCGAAGGCGGAAACGAAAACGGGAGCGGAATCAGAAGCGAAAGCGGAAGAAAAAAAGAAGGCAAACACAGCAGACGCGGGGTCTACTTCCCTGGCGATGCCGGCAGCGTCAGCGAAAACGCCTCCTTGCTCGGAAACACCCCCCTCCAAAGGAACGCCTCCCCACGATGGTACGCCTCTTTGCGGTGAAACCCCACCTTGCGGCGAGGAGCAACGGGTCGCGGCGAAAATGCCTGCTGATCGCCACAGCACCACTGGCGGAAGACGCACGGAGGGTAGCTGGCCGAGCAGTGTGGGCTCCAGCGGTGGACGCTCTGTGCGGCGCGGCACCCGCCGAGCCGCGGCCGTGTCTGCCGTTGAAGACATTCGTCTGCAGGCAGCCGGTGGCGAAGCCGGCCGAGGTGTTGCCGGAGCTTGGGTCGATGTTCAGGGCAGGCGAGGACGGCGGCGGCGGAGCGATGAGGGCGGGATTGGTGGTGGGCGTGGGGGTGGTGGTGGTGGCGGTTGCGGGGACAGCGCGAGTTCGAGCTCCGTGCAGGAGACGCCTTCACCGCAGGTAATCGCGGAAATGGCTTGTCCGATGGCCCGGTTAGGGTTGCCTCCAATTGATCCGTGCTCTCTGTCCGATCCCCCTGTTGGGCGATCTCCCTTCCGTTTTCCCGTTTGACCGGGTGACTGTCTGCCTGCTTGCCTTGCAACGCATTGGCTTGGTACCATCAACGGGTTCACTGTGTAGTAGTTCCGCACACGAGGGTGTATCGCCGAGAGCAACGACCGGGGTTGACGCACGCTGCCCATCAAGGGTGGGTACGTGAGCCCCCGTGCGTCTCGCTAGAGCTCTTACAGTTGGTGCTCCTGTCGTTCCCACTCGTCTCTGCAAGGCGTAGCGTCGCAACAGTGGGATACCCGCGCAAATGCGGCCTGTTCTCTCGATAACTAACGACCCACACCAACCCGCTCCTGCAACCTTCGCCCCCCCCTCGCCCCCTCACCCCTCCTCGTGTTTACTGTAACCGCTCTTTCTCCCTCTGTGTAAGGTATGCGCCCTCGAGACGCCCCCCTCCTCTCCCAGCGAGCGTCACCGGCCCTCCTCCTCCTCCTTTTCCCCACCGGCGTCATCGTCTTCCGCCGCGGGCGCCGCCACCTCCGCCACCGCTTCGTGCGAGAACATCGCCACGGCCGCGTCCCCACCCGCGGTGGCTCGATCCACGCGCCCACCTAGAAGCCCGGTGCCGACAGAGTTTTGCGCGGCCGTCCCCGAAACGCAACCGCCACCGCCCCCCCCTCCTAACTGCCGGGGAGAACGCGAAACGGCGACGCGCAGAACCCGGAGCGGGAAGAAACCGCGTGGAAGCCGCACCATCGTCGCTCAGACCCCTTCTCCGTCGGCTCGGACGCTCCGCAGTCATCGAGCAACGCCCGAAACCCAGCGTGTGACAGCTGGGGCGGGGGGGTCGAGAAAGCACGCGTCGCTATCTCTCAGCCCTGGCTCGAGTTCTACGGATGTGACCCGTCCGCCGGGCGCGGGAGGGGGACCCCTTAGTCTGGACGTGACAGCTGCGGCAGCAGCGGTGACGGCAGTAGCGGCACCGACAGCGGCACCTGTAGCAGCACCAGCACCGGTACTGGCCACGGCAGCGGCAGCGGCAGCGGCGACTGAGGCGGCGACGGAAGCGGAAACGGAAGCGGCGGCAATGGCGGCGGCGGTGGCGACTGTTCAGGAAGGAAGAGATAAACTTGCGGGATCTCCTCGTGGGGCATGCGGGCGGGAAAAATGCGGCGCGCTGGCTGTGGCTGTTCCGGAAGGAAACGAGGAACTTGGCGGGTCTTCGCGTGTGGAGGGTGGCCAGGAAGCCGACGACGCCAAAGACAGGCCGATTATCGACGGACCGAGTTCACCGCCGCCTGGAAAGGAGGGAGGGCCGCTGACAGGCCTGTCGGAAGCTTCCCCCACAGCGACAGTGACGATTACACCGGTGGCGGTAGCGGTGGCGGAGGCGGCGGCGGTGGTGGCGGCAGCGGCGGCCACCGCTTCTGCTCATGGTTTGCCTCCCCCTCCCCCTCCCCCTCTTCCTCTGCAGTGGGTCTTGACGGACGGTGACACAGACGCTTCCGCTGCGGGCGCCCCGTGCCGAGACCCTGGCCAGAAGCGGGGTAGAGCTCTTGCGCGGGATGGGGAAGAGGCGGAACCCGAGGGGCTGGCTGCCGGCGGTGGGGACGGCGATGTCGATGCCTGCGGCGTGGCGCGCTCGAAGGATCCTGCGCTGCCTGGCCCAGACGCCCTTGCGGCTCACTCCGAGTCGCCCAGTCCAGCTAGGGGTGGGTCTACACCCGACGTCGGCTTCCGTAGGGAGCCTACGGTTTCTTTCCGAGAGACCGGCGAAGAGAAAGTGCGAGCTACGGAAGTGGCTTCTGATCCCCGAGTTGCAACGGTGGACGTACTCGGCGGCGCCGACGAGATGGCGGAGACACCGGCCCGGCCGCGGCAGCTCGCTGGAAATTTCAATGTCGAGTACGGGGAGCTCGGCGGGGTGGCCGAGGGTGGAGATGATGTCGCCATTGCTGGCGAGGTGAGGTTGGGGTTGTTGCCGGTCTTTGGTCTTTGGGCGAGCGTATGTGCGCGATATGGGGGATGCTTACGTTGCTTAGCGTCGGTACGCGAAGGAGAGGGGGGGTGGGGTGGGGGTCGTCACGGCGGGGGGGCGTCGATCTAACGCAGCCCTGGACAGGAAACGCAGCCCCGCACAGGAAGAAACAGGAAATTGCCAGAATCCCTCCTAGCTTCCGATGCTTTTGCCGAGACCCGAACGCTTTCCTTGCTTCACCTGCTCTAGTCCTAGATCTTCTCTGCGTTTAGCTGCCGCCTCTATGCTCCAGCAAGGACGCATGCCACCACTCATGCTTGAAGGGCCTTGAATGCCTGAATCCAATTTTACAACACGACCCTTTTCATAGAGATATACCGGTACAATTAAGGTGGAACATACACAGTAATCATAACCAAATACGGCGTGCAAATATACGGAGACATTTAGAGCCCTTCGTGGGTGCTAAGCACTATACGTAGCCCTGCGTAATATTTGTAATGCAAGGGAACAGAGTGATCAGAACCAAACAGGGGGGGGTAAGCATAGCGGGATGCATGTATTTTTCGGTCGATCGGGCGTTCTGGTTAATACTATGGCCCAACGTAATAGACACGAAACACTAAAACACTACCTCATTATCTATGTCTGTACACTATTCGTAGTACCCCTCGTTTGGTTTTATCCGCCATCTCTGATGTTGTGGCCCCGATGTGCCACTGTGTAAACGCCTCCAACCGGCAGGACTCCCAGCCCGACCCGGGAGAATATGGCGAGGAGACGCCGTCGTCAGGTGCCCCTTTCGACTACTCTCCGGCCGGCTGCAGCCAGATGTCCGACGGTGGAGAGGCTAAACAGGTACTTCGCTAGAACTCACAGTAGTAGCTACTCCAAACCCTGACTGTAGATTAACCCGACGCGGCACGGTGTTGGCGACTTCTCTCCTTACTCGTGTTCGGCGGTGAAACTGGACGATTTATTTCCTTTGTCGAGCAAAGCCGGCGGGCTTTTGTTGTTTCGGCCGTGGGAACAGGGGCTGACGTAATCCAGCTTTGCAGGGCTGGGGAGGAAGTCGATCGGTTGTCCGTAGTTGTCTTGCCGAGGAGACGTTGCGTACATTAAGAGTAAGCAGTCGCGGTGCCGTGATCGGCCGGGCTGTGGTATGCCGCCGCCACCACTGCTCAAGTTACCGGTACAGCACGCGACACACCTGATGTACGCTATTGAAAAAGATGGTCCCACGCTAATTCCAAGTAGTATGTCCCAAAGCAAAGTGGTTGCAGATCTTAAGGGGCTACGTAGAAACTCTGATTTTGGGCCAGGCTCTTATGCAAGGCATGGTGTGCCCTGCGCTATTTTCGGTACGATCATGTTGTTTTTCTCTCATGGTTCGTGCAAAAGTCGAGCCAAAATGTATAAACCCGCCAGTTTATTGCCCCTTTAGGACTGCACTGCCGTTTCGGGGACTGATTACTTGAAATTATAATTGGCTAGTTGGTTATATTTAGTGCAGTAAAAGGGTCACGTGCGGTCGGCTACGCACTGTAGTCGATTTGCAGGAGTAAGTTGGACGACTTTTGAGACGTCCGTCCGTTTTGCACTTGAAGGACCGGCGTTCGTTCCCTGTGAGAACGGCCAGAGATGCAACAGGTTGCCTGCTTCCGTCACGCGCGTGCGCGCGCTTGTGTGTGCAGAGTACGCCACCCGCGTTACTGTGGTATCGTACGAGGTATGTATTAAAAAAAAAGTATACTAGAACCGAATTAGCTGTGAAGAGCCGTTTGGGCACCCTCATCACCACATACCAGGGGGACAGTATTAAATATAAAGATAGTAAACATACGTGACGTCTCAGCGTAATCCTGGCCTGACGCGCGACATCCTTCGGTTATATCATCACCCGCTCATTCTTGTACCACCTTGCTGACGCCACCCCCGCTCGCCCACTCCCGCCAAAGCAGGGCGTGACTGCGGCTGAGATGCTCATCAGCTTCCGGCGAAACCTTCGCCCTGAATTACCTGGCACCCCGACCCCCTCATTGCCACCTGCCGCGCCCACTCCTGCCGGGCCCGCGCTGTCGCCCACGCACGAATCACTTCCACCCGCGAAACCCCGTGTGACTCCAAGGGTGCCTAACCCATACGACACTGGGGTCGGGAAGTTGTTGACGCCCCGAGCGAGGACGGGCAAGGCAAAGCCCCGGCCAGCGTCTCCCTTCGCGTTAGCAGCGTCAGCAGCCAACGCGAGACGGCAAGCGGCGGTAGCGGCGGCAGAGGCGGCAGCGGCGGCAGCTGCAGCGGCAAGGGCAGCGGGGGTGGCTTCAGCCACATCTGCGCGACCGGTAACTACCCCCCGCCCCTCCCATGCAAGCGCGGGAGCGTCGGCGCCTTCCCCGGCTGTGCTCTCGGACAAACGACACCCGACTAAGCCTAGTGGAAGTGGAAGCGGTAGTACCCTGCAGCTCGAGCGAGCTGCTCTTAAACCGGGTGAAACGCGGAAGGCGTCGGCAGACCGAGGGGCGCTGACGACGGCACGGCAAGCCCACGCGCCCTTGGCGCAGGTGGGTGCTGGAACACTGCCTGCCAAGGATGCGGAAACCCAAGACAGCAGCCTCGGAGGTGACGGAGGAGCTGAAGTTTCGGCGCGTCTTTCCTTTCCCCCGGCGGGTCACGGGTTTCAAACGGCGCGCGGGAGGACCTTGGCCGTGTCGGCTGAAGCGCTCGCCAAGGTGGAGCATCTCTTCAACGAAGCGCCGACAACTTCTATCGGTGCAAGCGCAGCTGATGCCATCCCGTGCGCAGCGGTGGCGGGAGTTAGGCGTGACGCTAGGGGGGAGAAGGCTCCTCCGCCGCCGGCTTCGAGGGAGACAAACGCCGCCGCTTCCTTACCGGTCGGCGTTAGCAGCGCAAAGGCGGTGGAAACCGATGGCGGGGAGGGGGCCGCGGGCTTCGGTATGGGCCCATCTTCGGTGGGAAATGGGTTTCAAACCGCTCGAGGGAGGCCCCTAGCCGTGTCCGATGAGGCGCTCGCCAAGGTGCAGCATCTGTTCAAGGAAGAAACGGAGGGCACTGTGAGTTCAAGCGCGGCTGGCGCCGGGCCGCGCCCATCGGCGACAGCAATGAGGGGTGTCGTTGGTGGAGGTAAATCTCAATCGCTGGGGAAGGCGAGTGTCGTTACCCTAGCGGTCGGTGGTAGCAGTACAGGGGTGGCGAAAGGCGATAGCGGGAAGAGGCTTCCGAACTATGGTAAAGGGCCACTGCCGGTGGGAAATGGGATTCCGAGCTATGGCAAGGGGCTGCTGTCGGTGGGCAATGGGTTTCAAACGGCGCGAGGGAAGCCCCTAGCCGTCTCGGATGAAGCGCTGGCCAAGGTAAAACACCTGTTCGTAGAAGAATCGGAGGGCACCTTGTGCCCAAGCGCGGCTGACGCCGGGCCGCGCCTGTTGGCGGCAGGAGCGAGGGGCGCCGTTGGGGGAGAAAATGCTCAACCGCCAACTTTGGGGGAGGCGGGGGTTGTTACCCTTGCGGTCGGTAGTAGCAGTACAAGGGTGGCGAAAGTCGATGGCGGGAAGAGGATTCCGAGCTATGGTAAGGGGCCGCCGTCGTCGGGCAATGGGTTTCAAACAGCGCGGGGGAGGCCCCTAACCGTGTCCGACGAGGCGATCGCCAAGGTTCAGCATCTGTTTAAGGAAGAGTCGGCGGAAGAACCGGCAGCCGCGGCGATTCGAAGCCCAGTCGATGCTCAGCCGAGGCTGCCAGCGACGACCGGGGTCAGGGGCGACAATGGGATAAAAAAATCCTCGACAACCTTAGGAAAGGCGAACACTACGGTCGTTGGTAGCGAAACGAGGGTAGCAGGAGACGATGACGGGAAGAGGATTCCGAGCTACGGTAAGGGGATGCAGTCGGCGGGAAATGGATTTCAAACAGCGCGAGGGAGGCCTCTAGCCGTGTCCATTGAGGCGCTCGCCAAGGTCCAGCATCTGTTCAAGGAAGAGTCGGCGGAAGAACCCGTGGCCGCGTTGGTTCGAAGCCCAGCCGTTGCTCAGCCGAGGCTGCCAGCGACGACCGGGGTCAGGGGCGACAATGGGATAAACAAACCCTTGACAACCTTAGGGAAGACGAACACTACGGCCGGTGGTAGCGATCCGAAAGCGGCAGGAGACGATGGCGGGAGGAGGACTCCGGGCTACGGCAAGGGGCCACCGTCGGCGGGAAATGGGTTTCAAACAGCGCGAGGGAGGCCCCTTGCCGTTTCCGATGAGGCGCTCGCCAAGGTGCAGCATCTGTTCAAGGAAACATCGGAGGGCGAGGCTAATCGAACCGCGGTCGCCGCTGCGACGAGCCTATCGGCGGAGGTGGCCCTGGGGCGACAAGATGTGAACGAGACCCTCCCACCAACCTCGCGGGAAATGGACATCGATAGCCCAGCGGCCGAAGCCGCAGACCCCGAGGCGAGCGAAAGGGGCCGCGCGAAAGGTGAGACGAGCGACTTCGCGAAGGGTTTCCATTCGGCCGGCCAAGCGGTGGGCGGCGGTGCGGGATTTCAGACGGGCCGAGGGCGAGCCATCCCGGTCTCCTCCGAAGCGTTGGCGAAAGTCCAACATATGTTTTGCGATGACGACGGCGACGACGACGGCAACAACCGCGGCATCGACAATACATCGGGGGGGTCGTTTGATGTGCGCGCCCCACAGCCTCCTGGCCACCCGCAGCGCTCTCGCTCGAAGCCCGCTGGGTCGGCCTTTCGACCCCCCATCGTGGCCAGGACGTTCCCCGCGCGTGGTGCAGGACGCGGAGGTGCCAGCGCCAAGGGAGGTTTTAAACGAGCGACTCCGCTCGTGAACCCCGCCATTGCAAAGAACGGGGGCGCCGGGTCAAAAGCAGCTCTCCCGCGCGGTCGTGGGGGAAAGGGGCGGGGGCAAGAGCCTGGCGGTAGTGGGGGTTTTCCCGGTGCCGGTGCGGCGTTTGAAACGGCAGGCGGGCGGGAGTTGCACGTCTCTGACGAGGCCATGGCCCGGGCGAGAAAAATGTTTTCCGACGACGCGGACAATGAGCTCCCTTCGTCGGTTATGCCGCCCACTACACTCGTGCCTGAAATACGCGCGAATCCCGCAGCAACCTCGGTAGCGTTACCGACTGCGCCGGCTAGGGGGGAGGGGACGGATAGCTTTCTTGGTGCAGCAGACCAGGAGAATGCAGACCTCGCGGTGCGCAGCGCGAGCACTCGTGGTCGGTTCGGTGGCGGTCTTAGCGGGGTCTCCAGTGGCGCAGGCGTTGGGGTTTCGGAAAGAGATGTTGGAGGCGATTCCGTGGCCGCCACCGGAACCGCAACAGCAACCGCGGGGTTTCAGTCGAAGCGTGGCCCCTGCGGAATTGACGTGGGAGCATGTCTCGATACGATCGGCAACGGTAGCGCGTGTCAGATTTCCGAGGGGCGGGCTTCAACCGTCTCCGCTGGGGAGAACGGTGAGGGGAACCACGATTTCTCGGACTCGGGGGCCGGTCACAGTAGTGGGCACCGCGGCGCCGTCGGCTTGTCGAACCCGCCTGCATGCGTCGAAGCCGGCGGTGGTGGTGGCGGCGGCGGTGGCGGGTTCCGCACGGCGCGAGGACGAGCGTTAACCGTGTCTGCAGAAGCTCTCGCCAAGGTCGGGCATCTGTTCGAAAACGATGAGCCTGGCGACGGCGTTGGTTCTTCCGCGGTGCCGCCTGCTGGAAAGAAACAATCGGTAGCGGGGAAAGTGGGGATGCTCAAAGAGAAAGAGGCAACGGGCGATAGTGGGGCCCCTCAGGGCATGAAGACCTCTGAGTTTGCCTCTCGGAAAATCGAGCCACCCCGCCAACCCACTTCGAGGGGTCGCGTGGCTGGCACAGGGGCTGGTAGCGTCGGAGGTAAAGGGTGGAGGGATGCGACGAAACCGGCGGCTCCTGCGCCGCGGAGAGAACCTTTAAAGAGCGGCAAGCCTCATCTAGCAAGTGACGGCGGCAGAGGTAGTAGTAGCGGCAGCAGTGGCTGTCCCAACGCCAGCTTGTTTTCAACCGGAGGAGGCAAGGCTATCAAGGTCTCGGCCGAAGCGTTGGCCCGGGTTGAGAAAATGTTTTCGGAGTCGGAGCGTCTTGTGGAACCGGCGCAAACCCAGCAGCCGCCTTTGAATGGCGGCAATCATTCTCGTGAGGGTGGTGATGGTGATGGTGGCGGCGGCCGCGGCGGCAGTGGCGGCAGTGGCCGCCCCAGCTCCAGCTTGTTTTCGACCGGAGGGGGCAAGGCCATCGAGGTCTCGGCCGAAGCGCTGTCGCGGGTGAAGAACATGTTCCCCGAGTCTGAGCGTCTAGTAGAACCGGCGCAAACCCAGGAGCAGCCTTTGAAGAGCAGCAATTCTTATCTAGCGGGCGGCAGCGCTGGAAGTGGTGGAGGCGGTGGCGGGGGCGGCGGAGGCGGCAGCGAAGGCAGCAACCGCTCGAGCACCAGCTTGTTTTCGACCGGAGGAGGCAAAGCTATCGAGGTCTCGGCCGAGGCTTTAGCGCGGGTGGAGAACATGTTTTCGGAGTCGGAGCGTCTAGTGGAGCAGGTGCAAACCCAGCAGCCGCCTTCGAAGAGCAGCAGTTCTTATCTAGCCGGTGGCGGGGCTGACAGCAGCAGCAGTGGTGGTGGTGGCGGCGGCAACAACGGCCTCTCCAGCGGAAGCTTGTTTTCGACCGGAGGAGGCAGGGCCATCGAGGTCTCGGCCGAAGCGTTGTCACGGGTGGAGAACAGGTTTTCGGAGTCGGGGCATCTCGGGGGACCGGCGCAGAACCCGCAACGGCCTTCCCTTGCCGATGGGGTTAACAGTGACGGCACACCAGGAAACTGTGGCACATCCTGCGGGGACGGTGTCTCCTTCCCGGACCCGCCGGAGGGTGGGACGACACACAGCAAAGGTTCCGGAGGACTGGAATCTAGCGCGGAGCCGGAACGCTTTGGGGTCGGCAAGGACGGGGACGGAAGTGGTAGAGGCTGTAGCAGCAGTAGCAGTAACAGGAGCATCAGCGATACCGTCAGGGGTGGCGGCGGCAGCGCGAGCGTGTTCTCGACCGGAGGGGGGAGGCGCGTTGAGGTCTCTGCCGAGGCGATGGCGCGGGCGCAGAAGATGTTCGGAGAAACCGACCCTTGCCCCGCCGACCACGCGTCGAATAGTCCACACCCGACCCTTCGTGGTGGGGCTGGGGGCGCGGACGGGAGCGACGGCAGCGAGGGCGGCGGCTGGGGAGATGCGTGCTCGGCTGGGAGAGGCCGAGGAGTTGGAGGTTCCTCACTGACGCTGCCGAGGCCGGGGCGTGGTGTCTCCGGGGAGGATGGCGGCGTGGTCGGCCAGACTGCAGCCTCTTCGCCTGCCCCCTTGCACTTGGGACAGGGAGTTGCGGACGGGAAGGTTGCCGCTGTGGGAATGTTGGGAGCCCCCCCCCACTCGCTGCCGCCGCGTCTGGGAACCCCTTCCGCCGCCGAACGCGGCTATGCTCCGCGCCCCGGCGGGCTTCGGCCGGACACCGGCAAAGAGAACGCTCAGGGGGAGCACCTAGAATCCCCGATTGGCAGCGCACCGGCTAGGCGGATGGGGGCGTGGGGGCCGAGCCCTCTCGCTGGCCGCAGCCCGATGAGCACCCGGCAGCGATCGGTGTCGACCCCGGTCCGCGGGGCTGCCGTTGGCGGGCAATCGCCGTCGATGGGTTGCCGCGCTGTGTTCTCGCCGCCGAAGCACGCGAGCACGATGCCACCTCCCGCGGGCGTCAGCACACCCTCTTCTTCTTTGAAGAGGCCTCTTGTGCGTAGGTCTACCCCTGCCGGCGCTTCCGCGCCGTCGCCCGTCGGCCGAGTCACCCCGCAGCCGGCTAGGGGCCGCGGCGCGGTTGGCAGCTTTAGTAGTGGCGGCGGGTTGCACGCGACGAAGCGGCCGCGGTCCGCGTCGGCCCTCTCGGGTTCCGCGAAACGACGAGGCGTTGCCGGGCGTGGGGCGTTCCCCCGACCCTCTCCCGGGCGGCAAGGCGTAACGACAGCGGGTGCATCCCCGCGTGTTAATCTAGCGTCTCACGGTCGTAACGGCGGCGGCAATAGTGGCGCCGACCACAGCGACGAAGGCTCGACGAGGGCAGCGGCGACCCCGTCGGGTGCGACGGCATCGCTTCCCGAGCCTGGTTGCCGCGCGTCGCGCGTTCTGTTCGGATCGCTCTGTGCGGCGGACGCGGAAGCGGCAGGAATAGAGCAGCAGCAGCAGAAGCACCGCCCATCCCGCCGGCGCCGCCCGCTGTCCTCGCTGCTAAACGAGCCTACGCAGCTTTCCGAAGCGTTGCCGCGTGCTGGTGGGTGCGATTCCTTACCGGCCGATGAACCCGCAAAAGCGGGGGAAGCGGCAGCGATCGCTGCCGCGGCGCCGGCAGTGGCGGCGGTGGCCGGGGGGGTGGCAGAAGGGGGAAACGCAGGCGAACAGCAAATACCGATCGTGGGGCGGGGCGTGGGAACGGCGGGAGAAGAAGCGGCGTCATTGCGGGCGGCGGTAACGCAGAAAGAGCGGGGGGGCATCGTCACCGCGCTTCTCAAGCGAGTGACGGCGGCGAATGCATGCGATCTTCGCTTCTGCGACGGCGATGATGATGATGGCGGTGACCTCAGCGGTAGCGGCGGCGGCGGCAGCGGTGGCGGCCGACCTTGCTGCTTTCCCGCGCCGCCCGGAGAAACGACGGCTTGCGCCTCGAAACCCGCGACGGGGGGGGCTGCGGTAACCGGGCGCGGTCAGGGTGGAGGTGGGCCAGGCTGCGGGCGACATGACCGCTCGACGCAAGAGCGAGGGGCGAAGCGATTTCGGGACGAGCTGCTACGGGGCGGGGGAGACGGGCAGCTTGCAACACCAACCTGGGTGGAAAACCACGTCAGGTACAGTCTCGTGTGGTACCACGTATCGTGTGTTTTTTGTTGGGGTGGGAGTTGGTGTTATAGTGCTCGTTCGCTGCTGTCTCTTTTTTTGTCGTGTGGCCGACAATCTGCTGTCGAGGGCGCGCCCTGCGTTAGGTCTTTTGGTACTGAATTATTTATTTAATAAGAAGCGTTCCTGTTTGGCGGTCTGCACGCGCGGAGGTGTACCCCGCCTGCACTCACCCAGCCCGCATATGGACCTCGGGAAAAGTTGGCGCAATGTAGTGCAAGGTAAGCGCGTGGAGAAACAGTAATGTTGCTGTTTTTTCGTGAGCTCGCTGCCATTACCTTCCCTCCGCCTCCTAAAACATGCACGCAAGCTCTACCCGCACGCAATGTTTTGCCACCTTCCCCTCTTCTGGCGAGTCTGAGTACTTTCGGTAAAAATGAAACACACCACCTCCCACCTAGCAACGGGCCAGGTTTTGTTTTCCCCGACACGCATCCCCCGTCCCCGCCCTGACTCTTCCCACCACGGGATTTCCGCACTTCCGCCCCCCCCCCTGGCCTCTTGCGTGCGCCTAGGTGGATCGTGTGGAAACTGGCGGCAACAGAGAGGAGGTTTCCGGAGCATTTTCCGAGCGGTTACCTGACGGCGGGACGCGTTGCCCGCCAGTTGAGATACCGGTACGACCCCCCCCCACCCCCCGCTCCCGCCCCCTCCTACCCGCCCAACAATTTGCTTTGGAATGCTCACTTACTAGTGGCTCGCCTCGAGAGCGAGGGAGGGCGGGACACGGGTCGCAAACATCCACGGAATTTCCTTCTCGTGCTCTTGACCTTGCTCGCCTTTTCCGCGAGTGCAGCCCTCCTCGACGGCCCGGCCCGGCCGGGGTTGCCACGCACCTATGGTGGCGTATCGCAGCTGTTTTTTTGGAATGGTTATGTGATCGGGCTTTGCGGGGGCCTGACCGTGGTTCCGACACTCACCCGACAACGAAGCGCCACATGAGTACATCCCCCGCCCCCGTCCCGCCCACCGAGCGTAAGCCAACCACTTGTTCAACAACACCCGTACAGCTGCGTCGCGCTCACAATTGTCCAACAAATGTACCCCCCCCCCCCCCCCCCCCCCCCCCCCCCCCACCTCCTTCCTGCGCACCTCCCCCCCAACCTTGACTGTCTGACGCCCCCGGCAGATACGATGTGGAGCTTGACCGCGCGAAAAAACCATGCCTGAAGGCTGTTTTGCAGGGGGATGCTTCCGCGTCGCGCCCCATGGTGCTGTGCGTCAGCCGCGTGTACGACCCGGAGGACCTCGGTTCTCGTCGCGGCGCGGCGGCTGCGGTCGTGGAGGTGTGTGTGGGGCTGTTTGTCTGTCTGTCTGTATGTATGTGTATGTCTATCTGTCTGTCTGTCTGTCTGTCTGTCTGTCTGTCTGTCTGTCTGTCTGTCTGTCTGGAAGTATGTATGTATGTATGTATGTATGTATGTATGTATGTATGTATGTATGTATGTATGTATGTATGTGTGTATGTCTGCCTGTCTGCTTTCTGTCTTTCTGTCTATGCCTCTCTTCCTCCCTGTCTCTCTGTCTCTCGTATATATTTCCGCCTGTATCGTGTATGCCTTGTCTGTCGGTGTGTGCTCCCTGCGTGCCCATCCGTCCACCGGCCTAACCCATCCCCACTACGTACTGCTGTTCGCCTTTTTTTGTCCTAAGGTCACCGATGGATGGTACCCCGTCGACGCCTCTCTCGACGAAGCGCTCGCCCACTTCCTTCGCAGAGGCCAGATCGTCCCGGGCACAAAACTGTCCCTCAGCAACGCTGCCCTCGAGGCAGGAGGCGGTGCCTCCAGCTCCAGCTCCGGCGGGGACGGAAGCGGGGGCGTCCCCGGATCAGACCCTCTGGAACTCCTCCGTCGGCGGGGCGCGGGTGAGCTTCCACCCGGCGCCGGACCACGCCTTCGACTCGTCGTGAACTCCACGAGACGCGCGCGGTGGGATGCGCGGCTGGGGTTTTTCCGCCCGAAGCGTAAGCCTCAGCGAAGGCGAGGGGGTGGAGGCCAAGGTAGTGGCGACGGTGGCGGCAGAACAGGTGGCGGCAACGGCGGTTCCGGCGGGAGGGAGTCTTGTGCGAGGCAGGCGGAGGCTGGGAGCGAGCAGAGCGCTCTGGAAGTGCCGCTGTGTACGGTGGTCCCCGGTGAGAGAGACGCGTCAACGACTGTTGATGCAAGCAGGTAACTCGTTGGAGGGCCATATCTGCGGTTGGGGGTAGAGGGTCGGGGGGAGCGGGCACGCGGGCGGGGGGCGGGGCGAAAGACGCAAGACTCGTTTTTTTTCGGCCAACAGTAACAATATACCTATATACGCAGGTAGTATTATTCCTACTTTTCGGTAATGCCTGGTAGATTTTTTTTTTTCTCGTGGGTGCGGAAAACATTTCTCCCAAGCCTCCTGGGGGGGGGGGGGGGACAGACGCAGACTCGTTTTTTTTTCGGCCAAACAGTACAATATACCTATATACCAGGTAGTACTTAATTCCTCTTTTTCGTTGCTGTAGATTTTTTTTTCTCGTTTGGGAAAACCATCTCCCCAAGTTCCTCCTGCAAAACAGCTTTGCACGTATCTCGCGTCTCGACCCGAGCTATTCCCGAGCCCGACTAATATTGTCGCGCTCACGAACCTCTCTCTCAGGAGGGGGCATTGTCACCGCTACACGAGTCCTCATCCTGAGGCGCTACCCCGCAGTGTACATCAGCGAAAGCTTTGGTGGCAACGGGGAAGGCTCTCGAGGAGGAGGGGAAGGCGGCGGTGGTTCTGGGGGGGGGGGGGGGGGGGGGGGTGGAAGTGCACCACGGCGAGTCCTCAGCGAGGCCGAAGAGGAGGTGAGATGGCATCTCGCGTTCCCTCGATCCTCTTCTTCGTTCCCCTTAGCCTATATAGATACGGGATTATTGGGGCCCCTCGGTTGTTTTTTGGAGAGTGATTTTGTTTTATGTGTGCGTGATCGACGTCTTGGTTGCGTGTGGGCTGCTCCGCGTACCAGCGAGTGTTGGCATACCCTCCGCTTTGAGATCGCCTGGACCGTTGCCGTGTGATCGGTTGGTTTCTGTGGCTACGGGATATTGGCAGAGCGGACATTGCGCCTGCGTCTGACCCGTTGTCAAGTTCGTGGGGTTTCCAACCGAATGCATAGTCTCTCTCAACACGGCGCTTGGATCCCCGCCAACAGCAACCACACATCCGCGCTTTTTTTTTTTACGGACGCTGACGTGACCAAAAAGAGTTTCGGAAACGTCGTTTTGTTTTGTCCTTGAGTACCAACAAAGCCTCTTCGTACGCTTCCTCCATTCTGCATACCGTTTTCGTGCCGTGTCGCGTTCGTTTCACGCCCTTTTTTTGTGGCGGTGCGGACTGTATAGGGTGAGCGGGCGCTGCACCAGGCGAGGCTGCAGCGCGCCGTAGAAGCGGCCGCTTCGGGGATGGAAGAGGAGGTGCGCATGCCGCTCTCAGCGTTTATACATTTTGTTTTTCTTCTTCCCATTTATTTTCCCCGCCCTTATTTTCTCTCTTCCTCCTATTAATAGTCGTAACTCAGATCCTGCGTCACGTAGCAGGCTACCCCCCCTCGTGCTCCGTCTCGAAAGGGATGCGTGGTCAATGGTCAAATGACTAAGGCAAGCAACAAATGAGTACGCCCCCCCCCCCACTACGGTTCGTGCCTTCATCTCATCGCAAGAAGACTCCAGCCCTTTCTTCCCTCGTCGACTCGCGTCGAATTGCGCCTACCCACGCTACGTGCTCTCAGCAGTTGCTTCCTTTTTTGTTTTGTTTTTTGTGTTGCAAATTAATAAATTATCACCACGGCGGGATTTGAACTCACGAAATCAACCCTAGCAGCGTGCGAGGGCAACTACTAGACCGCCGGGGCGACCGGTACACATGGTAGGATGGTCAGGCAGTACGGTGCAGTACGCGGAAACACGTTTGTAGGAAACTACGTAGGATTGTTGGCTCGGCGTTTGGATGAGCCATACTAAATTATTTTATTATACCGTAAATTAGTGTAGGACACACCCAGCCCAACTTTCAAATAGGCTAGGCATTTTGGCTCGACTTTTGGATGAACCATAAGAAATACATTTCTTATTCTTGTAGGACACACCCAGTCCAACTTGCAAATAGGCGCCCGGCCCCAAATCGTTGCGTCTTAAGTGGTGCCGCGTAGTTTATGACGCGTTCGCCGGATGGACGGCTGATCCGTACCGTCCCAGTCGGGTGTGGGGGATGGGGTCGCTACTGTGCCGCGCGTGGGCGTTAAGCAAAGTGGTGCCAACGTTTAGTTGCGAGTTGCGTTTTGTTGATGGTGATATCATTGTTTAGCTATGATGTTGATGTTGGTGCTAATGCGGATGCTGCTGCTGACGTCGTTGTTGGGAGGGCCTTGGAACCTACCCTACCTCGTATTTTGCATCCAGTTTGTCTCCCGTTCTGACATGGAACCTTGTTGTTCTTCGTTTTCGTTTGACAGGTAATGGCGGAGGTGGAGGAGTCTACGCCCGACTCGTTCCGCCGCATGAAGGAGGTGAGAGAGTGTACGCCCCGGCCGCCGCGATTGTGGTTTGTGTTTCTCCTGCATCCATTGCTGTTGGGATTGCTGTTTCTTTTCAGCAAAAGCTCTCGTAGCGCTCGCCCCCCTCTACTGTTGTTGGGAATGGGTCCCGCGTTTTTTTTTGTACGGTTCGGTGTAGCGTCGAAAGAGTGCGGTTTCTGTATGTTCCCTCTGAAGCTGGACGAGGGGGCGCACCGCCTCCACTGCTGCTGTATACGGTTGCAATACATGCTGGCAAACCATTCGCCGACGCTTTTTTGTTTTTGTTATTTCCTTAGCGCAATCTCGACCCCTGCCCGACGCTCGACAGGCGGAAAACCCCTCGACCTTCTTCGACAGCCTAGACACAGATGACCAGAAGGAGGTCTCCGAGTGGCGAGAGCGTCAC
Organism: Saccharina japonica; assembly: GCA_008828725.1. Classification (NCBI taxonomy): domain Eukaryota; class Phaeophyceae; order Laminariales; family Laminariaceae; genus Saccharina; species Saccharina japonica. The sequence continues at coordinate 260,891 of MEHQ01002804.1, read as the reverse complement.
CAGCAGGTATGATACAGCAGTCCTATAATATTCCACCTTCCACCCGCTTTTTTTGTCTGCTACTGTACGTACTGCATGTTTTGGCGAGCGGGATGGCCTTTTCGTGGTTTTGATAAACTTTCTCAGTTTTGGCCCGTGCCGCGGCGCAGTTGTAGTCCCGTTGCTTTCTCCAACGGAAAACTTGTCGCTTTCTCCTCCGCCGGTGTAGGTGGTGGAAGGCCTGCGACAGAAGGCGATGGACGAGCGCCTCCGGAACATGGACGGCGTGGACAGACGAGTCAGGTAAAGGCCGTCGCCGTCGCCTGCCCTCAGTTTTGGTTTTGTTAATTTTATGGTTCCGCTTTGCTTCGTGGTTACCGTCGGAAGACAAGAGGGTGATAAGTTCGAATGCCGTGTGACCCCTGCGCACTGCAAGTGCGCCTCGCAAGGGCAAGGCGGCGCGCTCGTCCTTTTCTTGGCCACAGCCACCCCCCCTGCTTGGTGCAAACAGTGTCTGCCTGGTCGGTGAAAACCCGACGTGCTCCGTCCCGCCACTGAAAGGATGCGAGGGTATATGGTAGTACGACTACGAGCATGCATAACATGAGTACACCCTCCCTCCCCTTTCAGGGCTTGCGCCACAGTACCACTGTTGTGTACTCGGCCGATGCAAGGTAATTCCGCCGACGTATTTCCCGGCGGCTTCGGTGGGTGGCCGGCATGTCAACGACCCTATTATTCTTCGAGTCTCGACCGCTGCATGTGTGTGCTTTCGTTGAGGTCATCCTGTCGCTCGCTTTTTACCCCGCCTAATTATCTCATGCCCCCCCACCTCTCCCCCGTTTGCTCCCCGATGACTACGAAAACTGCGACGTGAACCCTGGGCCCTGCCCACAGGCAGCTGATCACGCTGAGGGTGGCGTGCGTGTGCATTCACGCCGGAGACTCTCCGAGTGGCGGTTCCGGGGTCGGGGGCGCGGAACCCTGCGGCAGCGTCAGCGGAAAGGGGCCGAAGCGGTCCGCGCGGAGGCACGCGCTGCCGCCCATGGTGGCCGTTCTGAAATTGTGGGGGGCGAACGAAGCCACCGCTGCGCTGCTCACGGAGGGGGCGGAGCTGAGGCTGCACAGGTCGGGATGCCATGCGGGAGATTTTGTTTGCTCGGTCGCTTCGCATTCGTCGTTTTCCATGTTCTATTTTGTGGTGGCGGTTGGGCGTCTCTCTTTGGTTTAGCGGTGCTGTCGTGGTTATGCCTCTATGGTGTTTTCTTTCCGTGTCCACCTTTACTCGGGGCTGGCCTTAATTCGATTTCAGTTCCTGGTTCCCGCTTGTACAAGTCGACGACGCAGCCGTGCTAACACTCGGGTAGGCATGTTCCATGGCGGTGGGTGATCTAGCAGCAACACCGACTACGATTTACGCAGGGGCACGATCGAACCATTTTCGTCGCGGGGCACGACGCGTTTTGGTTGTAGTTTGACAATAATTGTGAGACGTCGCCTTAGGTTTTTCCATTGTCGCCTTGCTCTTACTCGTCGGCTTCGTAATAATTTTACCTTGACTCTTGGTGCTGTTTCACCGGCGATTTTCAGTAGCTCACCTGCCTAGGGACCCCATCGACCCGTAGCAGCGGTCTGGTTCGAGTTTTCATCCCCCTCCCGATGCGAAATGCGCATTTATCTTGCGGGCCCAGACGGGGGCCATTTGGGGCGCTGTATCCTGTTTTGAATGGAGTTCGCCTTTCTTTGTCCAATGCGCTACGGGCCTGTCTGGCTCCTATTAATAGTCGACCTACGGCAGCACCAAGGTTTTAGCAAATTTTTCTCCGCTGTGCCCCAGTGCGTCGTTGTGGAATCCGTGCGCCGCTGCCGATTTTTTTATCATCGTAACCCCTCTACAGTGCGCACACACTCACGCTTTTTTTTACTCACGTGCAACGTATTTGTTTGAGTAACACTATTAACCCCACCACCTCGTTTTTTTCTTCCCCCCCAACCTTTATCCCTCTTCTCTACCCTCCCAGCGTGACCGCTTCCAGCTGCCACCACCACGTGCCGGGCTGCTCGCTGGAGCTCTCGGCCGGTCGGCAGACCAAGATTGAGATAATACGCGCACCTTCCCCCTCGACACCGCGGCGCGCTGGCGTCGACCCGACGGTCGGTGCTTCCCGGCCGACGAGTGGCCGTCGCGGCGAGCAAAGCGCGAACCCGCGCTTCGCCCCGCGGCGTCACACGCCGCTGTCGGCGTTTGAATCGCCACCTACCCCGCGAACGGCGGGCAGCGCCAGTGGCTTTGGTGGGCGTGTGGGGCGGAAGGGGATCCCGGCACGGTTTGCAGGCCCGCCGGTCGTCATTGATGCGGCGGAGGCGGATTTCGTGGGCTGCGTCTTCGCGGTAACAAGGGAGATTTTCTCTCCAACCGGCGTCCGGGAGGCGTTCGCTTCCCCTGATTCAGTCGTGTCCTCTGCGTCGCCAAGTGCACGCGGTGGTGGCGGCGGGGGCGACGCCGCCGAAGCGCACCGAAACGCTGGGACAGGGCGCGGTGCTACCGACGAGGTCGCTAAAGAGGCGAAGGCGTGCGATCAGGCGCGGGACTCGAACGGCGACGTAGCTCCGGAAACCGTGACGTACCACGTCTACCTGGCCGAACCTTCGGGCGCGTGCGTGCGGCTGAAGAAGCGAGTTCGAACAGAACTCGCCCGCCACCACCGTATCCTGCGCAGCGCGCCGGGCACGTGCTGGGCGGTTGTAAACGCCGGGCTCGCGACAACGTCCTCCGATGCCCTCGGGGGCAGCACGGGGGGCGGGGGTGACGTCTCCGCTATCGGTGACCCTAAGTTATGTTGTATCGGAGGGGGTGGCGCGCGCGGTGTTCCGACGGTGTGCTGGTCTTCAATGACAGCCGTCGGTGGGAGCGGCAGCGCTCCTCCGCCGCGTACGATAGGCGGCGCGCCAACCGGGCACCTGGAACACCCGCTTTTGGCCGTGAGGCGGTGGGCGGAGGGCGACGGGCGGACAGCGGTGCGGCGGGAGCGGCAACGACTGGCGGTTTTGCTGGCCAGGGAGACTCGCGCGGCGGCTTCCGCTTCTTCCGTGGCGCTACATCCGCCGGCGCTAATTCCACTTCCTGGCGGCGGCGGCGGCGGTAGAGATGACCAGGAGAACTCCTCGATGGATGCTGCTCCGCGCTGTGGTGACGGTGTAAACGACCGGAGGGAAACACGGGCGTTGGCATTGCCCGCGCAAGGCCGAGAAACACCTGAGCGCGCCCATATCTTAGTCGGGTTCGTGTCATCCTTTTCCGTGCTTGCGCCATCTTGCGTCGACGGGAGTGGAGAAGCGCGCGGTAGTCCTCGCGCGGAAGGCCTCCGTGCTGCCGCTAAGGGGAACGCCGCCGGTGACGTGGGATGTTCCTCGCGACGCGACGGTGCCACCCTTTGGTTGCAGATCGACACGGGTGAGCGGATTCTTGCTGTGCGGCTGCCGCAAAGAGCACTGGGGCAACTCCTCGGTCTGACTTTGGACAAAAACGGCCGATCCTCCGCTTCCTGCCGGTCCTCTATCGCTGTGGGCGCACCGGAGGGCAGTTCGCGGCAAGAGGGACTCCCAGGAAGGCTGTCCGACGCGCAGGGTCTCCTCCGCGCGATCGCCGCCTTAAATTTTGACACAGCGCGCGAAGAACACACCGGTGGCGCTGGAGATGGATGCAGGGGCGCGATCGCGACGTCGTCGGCGACATTGGGGACAGCGGTGGTCAAGCAGGCTGCCGCGCCTGCGGAGCCACCGGTGGCTCCTACCGGAAAACCTTTGACGGTCACGGAGAGCGCTGCTGACGGTGCCGGTAATATCGACCGCAGTGGCAGGCAAGCAGCGCCGAAAGGAGGCCCCGAGACTGGCCGCGCGGCAGAGGGAGCTAGCGATCCCGCCGCCGCCGCCGCCGCCGCCGCTTCCAGAGAGGAAACGGTCGACGCGTTAACGGCCTCGCTGTTCCGGGTGGCGCGGGAATGTCGGCGTTCGTCCGGCCTCCTATTTTCTGGTGCATGCTGCCCTACCGCTTCTAGCTCAGTGGAGGCGGCTCCCGTGGCCCTAGAGGCGGCTTCTTCTGAGGCAGGCGCTCGCAATGCTTCCGGCGGCGGGGTGTCCGGCGGCTCGGAGAAAGCCGAAGAGCCGACGAAGCTGGTTGCGCCGCCCCCCACGGTTGACGCCGGAGCTTCTGTCGACGATGCTTCGGAGCGCGTGTCGAGGCTACCACACGTGTGTGGCACGGGGGCTGTTCCTACCGTTGGTGTGAATTCCGGCGTGGGGGACACGGAGGAGTGCCGTTCTGGCGCCTCTGCTGCCTCGCCCGCGTCGAGTCATGGGTGCGTCGGTTCGGTTTTGGTCGATTTGGCGTCGGCGTGCGGTAGAAAGCAGCTCGAGTTTTCGGTGCTGCGCTCGTATTCCGACGTGCTTGATCGTGAGGTCGGGGTGGTGGAAGGTGTACGCCCTGTCGATGCGGTCAGGTCGGCACGGAGCCTCCTGGAGGATCTCATTGGCTCCTGCGCGATACCGTGATTGGTCGATACTTCTGCCGCGCAGAGGCGGTGCGGGGGTTGATTGATACCTGGTATGACGTTTACCACCCGTTGTGGGCGATGTACCGCTGTATTTTGTGCTGTACTCTGTAGTGCTATACTTCGTAGACTACTTTCGTTTCTGCTGCAGGTGTGCTGATCTACTGGCGACGCACATACCGGTAGTCAGTCGGAGCAACTCGCAGCCTAGATCGACGAGTGTCCTAGGGTTCGAAGTCTTGCATTGGCAAACCGCTGCCGGTATACCGTATCGAAATAGGAGTGGCGTCCAGGAGCACAGCAGTTTAAGTACTGTAGTGTCCAGTGCCACAGCAACATTAGTGGTAGTAGTGGTGTCGAGGAGCACAGCAGTTACGGTGGTATTGGTAGTATATAGTAGTGTCCACTTTTGCTGACTGGCTGGATCACGTGTAGTAATGGCGTGGGGGTCGGGGTTTCGCCCTCCATTTTTTTGCCGAGGCCTCCTTGAACCGCGGAGGTGTGTATCATACCTGGTTGGTACCGGTAGGTTTTGTTTTTTTATGTGGTCATGTGTTCCTCCAAAATATGCAAAGAAATGCACCCGCGTTGTACGAAGTGCTTGTTGTGGGAGTCGTTGATTAGTAGCGACTGGCTGACGAATTTCATTTATTTACATGATGTACACTTTATTTTTCCATGTACAATAGTACAGTACGATTTGTACTTGAGTCGCAATCGCGTCGTGCCGTGCGCGCGCGCGCGCGATGCTCTGTCCATGCGCGAAGGAAGGGTTGTTTCCCTGGGCTGCTTGGTGGGAGTTCTTTTACCCGCAGCAACAAACCAAACGGCATGTTTTTTCCCGCCAGTTGTCGGTATATAAAGAGGATCTTCCCCTCATCAGAAAACGACAGCTCAATCAAGGCGTAACAAAAAACCTGGTACGATATACACCGACTCGTTCATTCATGCCTCCACGGTATTTCAGCCTTCGTGGGCTGGATTAAATGTGGCTTGCTGGGGCGTACAGGACGGCGTCACCCGCCGCTGCTTACTGGCCTTTAATTTACTTACCTGGTACTTGCTAGTCCAGAATAGCTTGATTAGGGAGGGGGGGGGGGGGGGGGGGGGGAGCCCC
>MEHQ01002804.1:197707-255235 GCA_008828725.1 Saccharina japonica | reverse complement strand
GGGGGGGGGGGGGGGGTGATGCGTGATACCCCCGGGATTGATTGATATGAAGCAGCTATAAATAACTGCTGCTGCTGCATGCTGCAGCAGCAAGCAGCGCGAATACGACGACTTTAGACGTAAAACATTGTTTTTCCATTTATCACGATGATACTCCTCCTGCATACCATGTACCAGAGGTACTACGTACTTGGTAAGCTCAAAAAGGGCTCAATGTAATAATTCGTGTATATACCGTGTACGATCTATCTTCTATCATCAAGTCGTCGCACGAAGTACCAGTACGGAGGACCATAGTAAATAGGACCAAATATTGCTAGTAAAATAGGTAAATATATAGGTTTTTGTGTATACCGTAGGTCCTATTTACTGTGTTCCTCCGTAAATAATAGTGGTCCCTTGGTCCCTCTTATAGTAACGGTTGCCCGCTACGATACTGCTGCCCGTGGAATCGCTTGGTACGGATGGTACTAACCAGTAGTAGTGCTGTACGTACAGTAGTACTCGTGACGACGCCTGCTACGTACGGTAGAAGAGGAGCACCTTGTTTTTTTCTGAGGGTGGCCACTTGAGGAGCTCTATACTAGTAGTAAGTCAAAAACTGATTTTGGACGAAAATAAAAACTGCTACCGGATGAACAATACCAAGATCAAAGTATATATATGCAATGAGCGAAATTGCAACACCAGAATGAAAATAATACGACGATTTTGGGTTAAGGCGCCCGATCATTCAGAAACCATTTATTTCAGTCAAAAAGTGCTACTCGTACATACATAGTATACGTACTTCTATCGTAGCACGCGTCTGACGCATGCTACGGCGGTACGAGAGGTGCATCATGTTTTTTTCTTAGGGTGGTCACTTGAGGAGCTCTATACCTCCACCCCAGAAACAGATTGGGGTGGAAATAAAAGTGCTACCCGATGAACGATCCCAAGGCCCTTAGGGCCCGTTTTAACGAAGAAAAAAAAAATCAATTTGGAAAAAAAAAAAAAAAAATCCGCTTTTCATTGGTCAGAACCCGCACCAGCACCCAAGATTATACCCCAAGATCCTAATATTTGGTGCTGGTGCGTGTGTTGACCAATGAAAAGATCCTAATATTTGGTGCTGGTGCGTGTGTTGACCAATGAAAAGCGTATTTTTATTTTATTTTTTCCAAATTGAATTTATTTTGTACTCGTTAATATGGGCCCTTAATGCGACGGAAAACAAACATTCCAACGAATAATATTGAAATTCCGACGATTTTGGGTTAATGATCCCTATAATTCAGAAAACGTTTCACCCAAAAAACGCTATAATACCTCTTCTATCGTAGCACGCGTCGCGTACACGGTGGTAGTAGTGTGCGGAGTAGTGCCGGTTGCCGCTATAATAATAGTGCCGGTATGTTGTTGGCCCGCGCATACCACACACAGCACTATGGCAATGTAGGGACCTATACGTAGTTAGCTGTATATATCATAGAAGAGGAGGTTTACGTACGTACCTGGTACTATACTGACTAGTACCTGTTCTTTCTTGTGTGGTGGTACGATACCTGTCTGTCTGTGATGGTAAGTTATAACGTTATAACGAACGGTATTACAGGACTAAGTGACACCCTGGGGGCCTGGGGTACCTCATAAAAGTACCAGGTCCTGTGTTTATTTTTTATTTTATTTTATTTCCATCCCATTCATTATCTTCGCACTTCCGTCTTTCTCCCTCCCTAGTCGTAACTCAGATCCGGGGTCACAAAGTAGGCTCCTTTCCCTCCTCCCCCACTACGGTTCTTGCCTTGGTTTTTATCGCGAGAAGATTTCAGCACTACTTTCTTCCCTCGTCAACTTTCGTCGAATTTTTGCTTACCCACGCTACAATATGCGCTCTCGACAGTCGGTGTCATTTGAGAATAAAAACCTCCATGGATGGGGAGAATCGAACCCTCGACATCCGGCCCTACAGGCTTAGTGGCTACCAGTTAGACCACCGGGGCGACCGGATTCTATGAGATATACGACTCGCTCAGAAAATATTTATTTTCTGTGTTTGCTTCAGAAGCTTCTGTCAGTTTCTATACGAATGAAAAACCGGTACGGAGTGGATACCACCATTTATATACCCAAGTCAGTATGTATGTACGGCGGCACTTGCTGCTGATTGATACAGGCGCCGAGCAAAACGCATCTCATACGAGATGATAATACCGCTCGGAAATAAATACATTCAAATTCGTGTATAAAATGTCACTCGTAATATCCGGAGGGGCATGACGGCATGACACAGTAAGGTACGAGGGCTCGAAAGCCTTTCAGGTCACCCGTTCGTTCGTCCAGCACAACAACAGCAAAGAAATGCGGTGGCTCGGCGCAAAAAAGGCAAAGAAAAGCGCGTTTGTTTGTTTTTGTTTCGAAGTTCCCACTGGCGCGAGGGTCACAACAATGAAAAAGAAGAGACGATACGGCGGACTACTACATACGCATGGCAGCAGTAGCAGCAGCGGTAGTACTACGGCTGGCTGCTGTATGCCATTCATTATAGACAACCTTGTGCGATTCGTCCCGATGGTACAAAAATATCTGGGGCTGCTGCTGTTCCCTCGGTGTACGGTGTACGATGCCCGGGCGAGGAACAGCAGTCTTCTTGTTCGCTGGTTCGTGGCTGGTTGGAGATTTTTTTTTACTTTTCACGCGGATATCTGGATCTGGATATATATCTGGATCTGGATGTTCAGGATACACCATTCTGTCCGGAAACATAATAATCGTTTTATTTCAATATTATTGATAAAACAGTTATTATATTTACGAACAAAGTTACGGCGAATCAGAAATCATGAAATCATGTAATCTGTTCATCTGGGAGCGGCGCAATTAACGTATCGTGAATATCGTGATTCGTGAGATGACGAGATGACGGAAAGCAAAACAAGCGATACGCTGCTGCTGCTGCTGCACAAGTACAACAAGCGATGGCGGCTGCTGCAGTCGCACGACGAGCCAGGCTGGGAGCGGCCATGGAGGCAGAGGTTGCTGCCGCTACTACTACTGTGAGTTCTCTCCCTGTTACTCATTTCCTTGGGAAGCCGTGCTCTGTTGCTTTTCTGATTACGGTGAGGTTATCCCCACAACCCCACACGCTAAAGGTACGCAGGAGGCACACAGAAGAACTTGGGACTCCACTCCGTCTTGTGCACATACGCTATCCCGTGATCGAAAATCGCACGCGCCGACGAAGCCGAGCCCCCCACGGGACCAATGCCCAAGTGGCAACACAGCAGCAGCAGTGCGGCGGTGGTACTGGTGACCAGAAGGGCAGCTCGCGAGATGCAGAAGGCAGAACCCTTGATCTTGCTTTTTTTTGTTTCGCTTTTTTCAAAGAACACAAATTTTGTACTGAAATTATAGAGGCAGCCGACGTAGACGCGGCGGAATCGTTATATTCAGCTTGCAGCTTCCAAGTTTGCAACACCAACAGCTGAACACCAAGCTCGGCTCACCTCTGCTACGAGTACTCGTATGCTCGAGCACGATTCCTGTGACCCTCTAACGCACGTGTATAGAAGGGTGGGCGCCGACCTAAGCCCTTCACGAGGCCATAGACCGCATAGCACGCGCGATCGAAGTATCACACGCAGCTTGCAAAGATGAGTTTTGGATGGACTTCTCGACTTCACAGCGTAACAGCTGACGAGGCTTTGGGCGAGGGACGAGGCATGAACTACTCTTCCTGACAAATCTCCCAGCGGTACCTGTGGGAGTAAAAGTAGAGTACAGAGTATTTCCGAAAAACAATACTTCAGGCTCGTACTTCGTGTACTCGGAGTATTTGGGCTTCACGTACTAGATACTGCGAGTACATCGTACTCGCAGTATTTCGAAATTTTGGACTGCGGATACTGTCATACTCACAGCAGTATTGCGGGGTTCAATACGTACGAGTACTGATTGTGTATTACTGCGGTACTTCAAGTATAACTCAGGGTTCTGTACCGCGTGTACTCCCAAGTACTGGCAGTATTTCGTCCGTTGGTACTGCGAGTACTCGGAGTACCAAACAAAGTACTCTCAACATGCGAAGTATACTCGGGAGGATGAAGTATAAGTCGACCATCTGTGCACCGTTTCGATACTTCCATCACCATTTTATTACAGAAACAATTCACGGATGGTCCCACGAGCCCACGAGTGGGAGTTGGAGCAAAAGCCTTTCGGGGGGGGGGCAACTGGAGTCCTTATAGTACTTAGAGTACTGGCAGTATTTCGGGAGTACTTGCTACTACCTGCAGTATTTACGGGTTCGACACTCTGGGTACTCGGAGTATTCCAAGTAGTTCGGATAATTGTACTGCCGAGTACGGCTTGTTCTCGGGGTTCTGTACTGCTCGCACTCTCAGTACTCTCAGTATTTGGGCCTTCGGTACTGCTCATACTCCCAGTACTCGCAGTATCCCGGCTGCCAGTACGACGTACTGCAATACACGACGTACTGCAATACACTCATCACTCGGAGTGCGAATGTACTCGACACTCCGAGCATACTCGGAATATGTATACTGGGAGTATTTATGAATTATGTCTACATTCGTGTAGTCATATACCGGCACGACATACTGCTGTACCGGTACAAACGTGCCTGAGACGTGCCCATCCATTTAAGGCATGCCTGGTACCAGGTACCAGGTATGCCTTGATCAACGCCTTCGGGTCGTTCTTATCGGAGCCATAAATTTCCAAAAATTCCATGTTTTTTTTCGCGCAATTTTTTAGATTTCCATTTTTTCCATTTTTTTCCCCATTTATTGGAACGTGAAGCCTTCCAAACATTTTGCCCTCTGAAGAATTTCCAATATTTCCACAATTTCCAAGATTTCCAAGATTTCCTTTCTTTTTTGGAAAAAAATATTGGAAATTATGAAATTATGGAAAAAAGCTGCTCGATAAGAATGGCCCTTAATCCTGATGACCCCGCCAAGCCGGTACCGGTACGTACGTACAATACGTACTGGTAGTACACTGCTGTACCTGGTATGCTACACTGCTGCTGTAACACGAGGCCCTGTGGCCCACGCATGACAGAAGCAACACCAGACCACGGACCACGGACCACCCCGACGTCGGTGTTTTTTTCTTGCATGTTTTGGCCCGGTCTGGTGTCGGAATTTTCGATCGTTCTTCTGCCTTCTGCATCTTCGTCGTTTTCGCTGTCTTGATATTCGAACTTTCTTGATTCGCAGCTCGAACTCGCACACTCTCACTTCCACTTGCCACGTATACGTGTGACGTGTGACCACGGACTACTGCTGTTTTTATAATATATCATATGTATGTGTGTCAGGAGCAACAGCAGTGCTGCTGTAAATCAGGGTCGTGAACCGAAAATGACAAATGGCCACGTATATACGTAGGTCGGTTTTTCGTTCTCCCCTCAAAGTGTCGGTCGGTTTCGGTCGGTTTTTAGCAGAACCGAAACAAAACCGAAAACCGAAAACCGAAAACCGAAAACTTCTCGGTCGGTTTCTCGGTCGGTTTCTCGGTGAGGCACCAGCTTAAAAAGTAATTTCAAAGGATTCAGTGCGCCTGTGTTGGCATCACATGCAACCGACACATGGTTATCTGTGGTGTCACGCGACCAAATCATTATATACAAAACCAAGTGGAGGGTACGAGGCCATACTACTGTAGTAATACCAGTAATTCCGATATAAAAATTGTGATATACTAAATCCTATATAAACATATAAACCAGGTATGGGGTACTACTGTAGGCCATACCAGGTACCTGGTACGAATTGTTATATAAAAAGTGTTATATACCTGGGACAGGTATTAAATCGTATATACATACAAGGGGCTTCACCGGCGGCCTGGACGGCCGCCGGTCGCAGCCTTGCGTGATACCGGGAATGTTAGCAGCATTGTGGCTATATAAGGATGGAGGTCAGACGTAATGCTAAGAGTTACACACGTTAGCAGCAGCATTGTGTCGAAGGATGAAAATCAGACGCACTGCCAAGAGTTGAGAGCGCTCTGCACACTGCCCACGGAGAGTGACAACCGTATCACTCGTAGTAAATGTGATCCTGCTGCTGCTGTACTCATACGTGTGTGCGCGTATGTATCTTGATCACACACCTGACACGTGCGCATTGTAAGCGAACTAACATATATAGATTTATAAATCAAATAGGCTGTACGAGGCCATGCTTATTCCTATAAAACACTTAATGAGAGGCCATACAAATTCCTGTATAAAAATATTACGCACTTAAACCTTCAAGGACACACCGACTCAAAACCTTTCGAAAAAACTTCCGCTTGGGTTATGCCACATTCATCTATCTTGTCCCCCCTTTTGCTTTACCCTTCCTTCCCTGTCTTACCCTACTTCCTTGCCTTGCCCTGAATTGCCCTGCCTTGCCCTGCCCTGCCTGACCCTGCCCTACCCTGCCTTGCCTTGCCCTGCCCTGCCCTGCCTCGCCCTGCCTTGCCTCGCCCCACCCCGCCTTGCTTTTCCCTTCAGTACCTCCTCGTGCGCTGCGCCGCGGCCCACCCCCCTTCCTGGTACACACGCCAAGGCCGGGTGTGGACCGCGCCGTTCGCCTACGGAGCACAACAGGCCGCAGAAGCGACGGGCGACCGAGCTCCCCACCGATCGACCCTCTCACCGACCCCGTACATGGACGAGCTCTTCAGCTTCGCCCACATGTCGATCGTCTTGCTGTCTTTCTTCCCGGTCGTGATCTACCTCGCGCTGCAACGGGGCTCGGCGGGCGATGGTGCCGGCGCGGGCTGCCACCCTCCCATGAGCGACGACTGCCGGGCGAAGGAGAGAGCGGTGCAGGCGGGGCAGGCGTTACGCGAGACGAGGTTAACCTGGTCCGAGCTTGACAGCGTGGAAGCTGCGAGCTCTAGCTTCGGGGCCGTCGCCTCCGCGAACGTTTTCCACCCGGCGGGGACGGTGAGAAGATTGTGTTGTGTCGCGAACCCTCAACGTTTCGGGGGGCATTGTCGTTTTCCTCCCCCTGGGGCAAGGAGGGAGGATGGGAGGGTGGGGAAAAGCCAGAGACCGGAGGAGAGCATGGAAAATAGGGCGATTGGCGTATGATGGCGGAGGGGGAAGGGTGGGCTTGTTATTTTCGAGGAAGCAGGGGGGGGGGTAGGAGGAGTCGAGGAGGAGGAGGAGGAGGAGGAGGAGGAGGAGGAGCTTTGCAAGACGCGCTAAAACAAAGGACTGCACGATTGTCGTAGTATCTAGACTCCAAAAGGAGCACGAACCAGAGAGGATTGGCCTGCACAGGCTCTGTTTTAGTCACCTGGAACTATCCTTGCCGAGGGCGCAGTCAACGAGCATGGCAAGACGAGGGGCGCGTCAGTGCACTTTCCTTGGACGATCGAAACGTCAACCATGTTTCATGTTCGGAATTCCCTCGCTGAATAATCGGCGTTTTTCACGCAGATTGCACCGTCGCATCGTCGTTTCCCTTTCGCACAACCCCGCTTTGCGACGCTTTCGATAGAGGTTGGCGTACAGCAGAACTGCAAACAAAAGAGGCAGGCCGGGAGAAGAGGAGAAGGAGTACATGGAGAAGGAGAAAGAGGGAGAAGAGGGGGAGGCAGAACCGTGCCCAGCGTGGGACGTCACATGCAGGCGAGCACCCTGGTTTACGTGTTTCGTATTCGCTGCTTACGTCCTCGTGAGGTCCTCCGACACCGTCGGTCAGACCCACGCGTTGGACCGGTGGAGAGCAGCCCGTCGTTCAAGGTGTAACCGCTCCCTGCGATCACGCACGATGCCAAAGGCGTTTTATGACCACCCAATCACGGCAACCCCGCCCCGACACAGCGTATCGGTCGCTAAGGCTCATGGGCCGACACCCGCCCCCCTAAGCACAGGGAGACAGTGGCACCCCACGACACACGTTCGCTGCAGACCCGTTCGCCCATAGCGCTCGGCACCATATCAAGAAAACACCCCCCCCAAGCAATGTCTCCCTGGTCGGTGAAAACCCGACGTACTCCGTCCCGGCATTGTAGGGATGCGAGGGTCTACGGTCACGTCTACGGCCATGCATGTCATTATTTCACCCCCCCCTGCACGCCCCCCCCGCAGATTAGAAAACCTTCTCACGTGGTGGCGGAACGACGGCGTCGGCAGAGAGACGAGAGTGAAGGCCGCCTTGAGGCGTGAGGTCCTTCCTGCGGGAAACAAGCGCTGGCGCAACGCGGAGGGCATGAGTGGTTTCACGCGGGCACTGGTGGCGACGGTGAGTGCCAGCGGGGCAAAAAACGCCTCGCCTAAGCGGCCGGGGGGGGGGGTATGTGGCGCCGCCGATGCCGGAGAAGGCGTCTAGCTCGGCCAGGGGTGGAGAGTGGACAAGTGCCTGTGCCTGGCTCCCCGATGGTCTCCTGTTTCAGTTGTTTACGATTTTCCTTTCCAGTTCTTCCTTTCCAGTTCTCCCTTCCAGCTCTTCCTTCCTTCCTCCCACCCTTCCTTCCTTCCTATGGGGTGGTAAATGCGCTGGCATTTGGACGTGGCTGACCATTGTTTCGGGAGTCCAGAGGAAGGGGAGGGGACGAAAACGAATGGCTTGTGTTGAAGCATCGACCACACGGAGCACCACGGGCTGGCGCGCTACGGGTGGCGAAAACTTTCGCGCCCGGACTAAACTTCAAGGGATTGTCGTACGGCACGCGCACAGCAGGCTACTGCTGGTACTGATGCGCGATGGGCGCTCACGGTACAGCATACGCTTGATAAGACCGGGCGCTTCGCTGATTTACGATAGTCTCTGTGTGACGGTCTCTGAAGCGTTTAACGGCGATTTTGGAGGGTTGCTGCTAGCGGGCCCGATGAGCCGGTGAACACAGCATGACGCGTATGATATCCCTCTCTCTCTCTCTCTCTCTCTCTCTCTTTTCCGGTGATTTTTGTTTCCGCTCGCAGGTATCAGCCAACGACGGGACAGAGCCAGGGCAACGCGAAAGGGAGGGGGGACATCACGGGGTATGGGATTTCTGTATGAGGTGCGCTTATATCACCGTCCGCTTGCGCTGCGTGTTCGGCTATGCAGTCGCCCGGAACCCCGCGCGTGAAGCCTTGGTCCCGCGGTTTTACAATTGTGTAGGCGGGATGTCTTCTCTCTTGCTCGTTTCTCTGCTGTTGCTCCTTTCCTAGAGTTCGCAGGTGGGGCCCACCGATTGTCACATGGCATAGTCTCGCATGAAACATTAGGTACACCGTGTTGCCACACAACTACAGTAGGTGAATTTCGCCGGTGATTTGCAGAAGAAAAATTCGGATGAGCGTTCAATTCTACCCTCTCCCAACCTGCCAAGTCTGATACCATAATGGACCATTTCGGACCGTTGAATTTCACGAGTAGAGCATCCTGTTAGCGTTCTCGGGGTAGACTTGGAAATTCACGCATTGGCGCGGCGGCAGCAGCAGTGGCTCAATCGCTGGACCGCACGTCTATCCCCGCCTTAACTGCTCATTTTTTACCGGTACCACGGCCAATATCCCCCCCCGTCCATACGACTACGGCCATGCACGACATGAGTACCCCCCCTGCCCTTTTCTTCGCATCACGCATCGCCCCTACGCATTGCTTCCCCCAGGATGGCAGCAAGTCCCGAGTCAACCGAGCGGAAAGGCCGGACGCAGGAAAGCGAAGACGGGGCCATCCAAGAGGTGGAACTCCCGCGGAGCTGGTGGCTCTTCACCGGCGGTAATGCCCGCGATGATGACGGCGGCACCCCTCGCGACGCACCGTACACCGGTAACGTTCCGCCGGGGGGGGACGTTAAGCATAGCGGCGGAGAGGAAAACAGGCGGGAACACGGCCGAAAGAGTGGTGCAAGCTAGGGAGCGCGGGTGGAGAGAGAGAGATCGGTGAAGGTGGCGCGCAGCAGGGGATTGTTTGTTGGGCTTGAGAGAACCTTGAGGATGAGGGGCTGGATGATTGTGCTCCTGTGTGGATTTTGATCGCTACTGGGCGCGGCCGGAAGAGGGAAGAGAGGCGTTGTATAGCAAGTTGAGAGTGGGGCTTAGCCGCCCGTGAGATGAGCCGAGAGGAAGAGCGGGGAGAGAGAGGGGGGGGAAAGAGATAGAGAGGGAGAGAGATAGAGATAGATAGCCCAGCGATAAAGGGCCGAAGTCTCGCCTTTGATCCCGACTTCAAGTGCTAAACGTTGCACATTACGGAAATTTCCAGGGGTTCAGAGTAGGGCACCGGAAACCACTAGAGGCGTGGGTGTTCCTCGGTCGTGAGATGTATACGGCTCACCCTAGCAGGGGGGGGGGGTCTGGCAAGTGGGCGGCTGCGGCCGTAGTCTGTCGACTGTCGGTGGTGAAAGTTTGATTGGTAGTGTGACGAGGGTGTCATTTTTTCCCTTGGTTCCCTCACATTGATGCCCCTTCTTTGCGTCAACGCCATCTCGAGTGTGCAACTCTTTGGAAGCTGGTCTCCAGGAAATATACCGGCTGGTGACCTCGTTCAGCGGATTAGATGGTTTGCATACGGTAGGGCTGACAAGAAGACACCGAGTGAGCCGTTTTAAGAGGCATCCTCCGAGAGGGGGGATGGGTCGTATTGAATAGCACCGCCGAGCGTAGTTGTCTTCGAGCTGGCATGTTTTGTAGGCCTGTCCACGTTTAGTTAATCGCTGCTGCCGCTGCACAGCGTTTCGTGTTTGGTCTGTGCGCGTGAGGGCGCTGCTGATCGAAATCGCCCGTAGGAACGCCTTGCTTGTGGTGCTGTATTTCCGCGGTGTGGTTTGTGTAGTGTTGTAGCTTAGTGGTACAGAGCGACGCTTTTCTACAATACATGCGTTGTAGATTGTGCAGTGTAGATAATATTTTGGAAAAAAATGTGAGGTCAGGAAAACAATGTTTATGGTGCGGACCGGCCGCCCATGAACAATATGTAGCCCTCGCGAGCACCATATCTCCCGCTTGAAAAGATAAATGCCTTACGACGTACGCAGAAGTAACGCGGAATAAAATGGCTATGATTCGACGCAAAGTCTTTTCGTAGAGGTACCAGCCGCTTCCTGGCGCCCCCCCACCACCCCTAAGCTGGCACAAGCGGGCGCCCTCCGAAGGCACGGAAGGGCATGACGTTCACCCTGTTATCGCCGGGTGGCGCGCACGGTGGCACTGAGTCGCGAGTCTAGCGAGGCTAACCACCCCCCGTCCAGGATGGTACCGGTGTAAATGTCCAGTCTCGACCCGTCCTCTACGGCACTCAATGCTTCCGGCCACCACCCCGCTTCGCCTCCCAACCCATCTCCAAACCCCTGCGCCCATGGTTGCCAAGCGTCTCCCTCGGAAGTGGTGGGAGGGGCCTCGCACGTGCCGGAAGCTGCTGCGGCGGCGACGGACTCGCGACCGAGACCTACCCCCCTGTCGGCGATGTTACCCTCGGGCGAAGGCGACCCGCTGCGACTGCGAGGCACGCGCCACATGGCCGGCCTTGCGCCTGATGCGACGTCCCCGCCGGAGGCGCCGGGCGGTCTACCTGGCCGCAATGTCAGCGCCCCCAACCGCTCCCCCGCCGCGGCAGAAGCCGCAGCCGCGGCGCCTGCCGACTCTCTCGCCAGGTCGGTCGAAGACCGACCAGGAGCGGGAGCGGACGTTGCCGGGCGGGCAGTGCCCCGATGTGACGGTGTTTTGATGTTGTCGGCGCCTGTTAGAAGAGCGGTGTTGCTTGTGCCCGTGGTGGCGTCATTGATCGCACCGCCTCTCTCGCGTTGCGCGGGTGCGCTTGCGGCTCTGCCGTGGGTGATGGTCGCAATTGGCGGCCGGAACACGACGGGCCCGTCCGTCCGGAGCCCCTGCTGGGTGTGCATGCAGGAAAGGCGCGCCGGAGGTGGAGGTTAGCGGGGGGCGGAGGGCGGAGGGCGGAGGGCGGGGATGCTCTAGTGACGATTGCTACGGTAGAGGTGCACCACCATGCTTTTTTTCAGGCTCCTCGTCTGAGTGGCTCTATACTAAAGTAAGTCAAAAACTGATTTTGGGGGAAACTAAAAATGCTATACGAGTATATACCCGATGAAAAATTCCACGGCCTACGAAGGATAAACTGAAAAAATATTGCAACACAAAAAATCAAATGACGACGATTGTGGTTTAAGGAGCCTCGTCATTCAGGATGTATTTCAGCCAAAAACTGCTACGCGTACCTCAATCGTATGCGCGCGTCTAAGTGTCTCCCTCACAACTGTGCAACCCACCTCTGCTTTTGGCACAAACTACTCGTACTTTGAATGTTTCGAGAGTTGGATGAGTTTTAAAGCAGTTAAACGGCTAACATCAGAAAGCGGCATTTTTTTGTTTTAAGTACTAATCAGGAAGGCACAGACGTCTGTCTGTGGAATGTGTGCATCGATATCCCCATGGCCTGTAGGGTCCAGCTACGAACGCAGCGCAAACGGACGGGAAACACACACAATACAGGGAAAAAAACAACTGCATAAACAGCGGGCGGGAACATACACAATAAAGGGGAAAAAAGCAACTGGTCAAAGCTCGAGTCTCGACCAAATTCTTCAGCCACGATTTTTTCGCACATAAAAAAAACATATAACCTCTTCCAACTCATCCCCGCCACACCTCTGTCATTTCTCCTCCACTGCGACCTCTGCCTGGCTCTCTTCGGCCCGCAGCAGGTGTGCCGCCACCGCTGGCGCCGGCCAGCCAACTCCCGCCGCCCGATGTAGGCCGCAAGGTCGGGCAGGCGTGTTTTTTCGCGTCTCTGATGATGGCCTCGTCAATCCGGACGTTTCGGACCGCTGCCGCCACCTCTCTCAGCTCAACCAAGTCGTTGCGCTCTACGTCAAGATGGCGAAGGACCTGTTGGGCACCCACGCACACACAGCGCAAAGCAAGGGAGAGAGGAGAGAGAAGAGGGAAAGGTATTTTTAATAACCCACGCTTCTACTTAAAAAAAAATACGCCAACTACTGTGCGTTGTCCCCAAAACCTTAACGGTAGTTCTGTACGGATTTAAACCCTTCAAATGTAGGGATGGGGCACCGGATAACAAAAACAAATTAACCGTGGTTTTTGAAAACCTGGCAGGCGGGTGTGATTTTATTCGTTTTTTGGAAACAAAAACTGGCGGTTTGTGAGGTCCGGCTGGACCGGTAGTAAAGCGGTTAACCTGTTAAAACGGCTAAAAAACACGGCAAATGTCGCAAAATGTTCTGAACGAAGCGACCCCGGAGACGCGGGTCCGCCGAAGTATGGGACCACCCACCAAATCAGCAAACGAAAATGGGCATGCCTTTTGTCACAGCTTGCGCCCTTTGATTCGTCGGCGTACAGCTCAGGTTGTGTTTTTTTTTCTCGCATGGTCACCAGTATTTTCCAATCAGACCTGGAATTCCATCACATTGCTTGGAATGGCGGAAATGTTGAAGCCTTTCGGCTGGGCTGGCGTCAGAAGAGGAATGCACCTACGTAGCCGCGTGGTATCGTCTCTATTGTCGGGAGCGCTATCGTCTTGACCGACTGTCACAATGGGCGGTCTACGGGCCAATGATGCATGCCTATCGGAAGCCGTGTTGCATGTGAAACAAACTCCGATTTGCACCTATATGGGGAGCGTCTGTTTCTGTCCCACGCGTAAGACCGAAAGGTTTGAATCGCTAACTATCGAGTGCAGGCATTAGCAGCGGGAGGATACGCGAGACAGAAGAAAACATCTCCAATTTCGACTCCATCCGTCACGGGTCCCGGGCTACTGCGGACCGACCGACCGACCGACCGACCGACCGACAGACAGACAGACAGACAGACAGACAGACAGACAGACAGACAGACAGACAGACAGACAGACAGACAGACAGACAGACAGACAGACAGACAGACAGACAGACAGACAGACAGACAGACAGAC
The DNA here is from genome assembly GCA_008828725.1 of Saccharina japonica. NCBI lineage: Eukaryota > Phaeophyceae > Laminariales > Laminariaceae > Saccharina > Saccharina japonica. The sequence goes on along the minus strand of MEHQ01002804.1, from coordinate 241,343 downwards.
AGACAGACAGACAGACAGACAGACAGACAGACAGACAGACAGACAGACAGACAGACAGACAGACAGACAGACAGACAGACAGACAGACAGACAGACAGACAGACAGACAGACAGACAGACAGACAGACAGACAGACAGACAGACAGACAGACAGACAGACAGACAGACAGACAGACAGACAGACAGACAGACAGACAGACAGACAGACAGACAGACAGACAGACAGACAGACAGACAGACAGACAGACAGACAGACAGACAGACAGACAGACAGACAGACAGACAGACAGACAGACAGACAGACAGACAGACAGACAGACAGACAGACAGACAGACAGACAGACAGACAGACAGACAGACAGACAGACAGACAGACAGACAGACAGACAGACAGACAGACAGACAGACAGACAGACAGACAGACAGACAGACAGACAGACAGACAGACAGACAGACAGACAGACAGACAGACAGACAGACAGACAGACAGACAGACAGACAGACAGACAGACAGACAGACAGACAGACAGACAGACAGACAGACAGACAGACAGACAGACAGACAGACAGACAGACAGACAGACAGACAGACAGACAGACAGACAGACAGACAGACAGACAGACAGACAGACAGACAGACAGACAGACAGACAGACAGACAGACAGACAGACAGACAGACAGANTCCTCCGACACCGTCGGTCAGACCCACGCGTTGGACCGGTGGAGAGCAGCCCGTCGTTCAAGGTGTAACCGCTCCCTGCGATCACGCACGATGCCAAAGGCGTTTTATGACCACCCAATCACGGCAACCCCGCCCCGACACAGCGTATCGGTCGCTAAGGCTCATGGGCCGACACCCGCCCCCCTAAGCACAGGGAGACAGTGGCACCCCACGACACACGTTCGCTGCAGACCCGTTCGCCCATAGCGCTCGGCACCATATCAAGAAAACACCCCCCCCAAGCAATGTCTCCCTGGTCGGTGAAAACCCGACGTACTCCGTCCCGGCATTGTAGGGATGCGAGGGTCTACGGTCACGTCTACGGCCATGCATGTCATTATTTCACCCCCCCCTGCACGCCCCCCCCGCAGATTAGAAAACCTTCTCACGTGGTGGCGGAACGACGGCGTCGGCAGAGAGACGAGAGTGAAGGCCGCCTTGAGGCGTGAGGTCCTTCCTGCGGGAAACAAGCGCTGGCGCAACGCGGAGGGCATGAGTGGTTTCACGCGGGCACTGGTGGCGACGGTGAGTGCCAGCGGGGCAAAAAACGCCTCGCCTAAGCGGCCGGGGGGGGGGGTATGTGGCGCCGCCGATGCCGGAGAAGGCGTCTGGCTCGGCCAGGGGTGGAGAGTGGACAAGTGCCTGTGCCTGGCTCCCCGATGGTCTCCTGTTTCAGTTGTTTACGATTTTCCTTTCCAGTTCTTCCTTTCCAGTTCTCCCTTCCAGCTCTTCCTTCCTTCCTCCCACCCTTCCTTCCTTCCTATGGGGTGGTAAATGCGCTGGCATTTGGACGTGGCTGACCATTGTTTCGGGAGTCCAGAGGAAGGGGAGGGGACGAAAACGAATGGCTTGTGTTGAAGCATCGACCACACGGAGCACCACGGGCTGGCGCGCTACGGGTGGCGAAAACTTTCGCGCCCGGACTAAACTTCAAGGGATTGTCGTACGGCACGCGCACAGCAGGCTACTGCTGGTACTGATGCGCGATGGGCGCTCACGGTACAGCATACGCTTGATAAGACCGGGCGCTTCGCTGATTTACGATAGTCTCTGTGTGACGGTCTCTGAAGCGTTTAACGGCGATTTTGGAGGGTTGCTGCTAGCGGGCCCGATGAGCCGGTGAACACAGCATGACGCGTATGATATCCCTCTCTCTCTCTCTCTCTCTCTCTCTCTTTTCCGGTGATTTTTGTTTCCGCTCGCAGGTATCAGCCAACGACGGGACAGAGCCAGGGCAACGCGAAAGGGAGGGGGGACATCACGGGGTATGGGATTTCTGTATGAGGTGCGCTTATATCACCGTCCGCTTGCGCTGCGTGTTCGGCTATGCAGTCGCCCGGAACCCCGCGCGTGAAGCCTTGGTCCCGCGGTTTTACAATTGTGTAGGCGGGATGTCTTCTCTCTTGCTCGTTTCTCTGCTGTTGCTCCTTTCCTAGAGTTCGCAGGTGGGGCCCACCGATTGTCACATGGCATAGTCTCGCATGAAACATTAGGTACACCGTGTTGCCACACAACTACAGTAGGTGAATTTCGCCGGTGATTTGCAGAAGAAAAATTCGGATGAGCGTTCAATTCTACCCTCTCCCAACCTGCCAAGTCTGATACCATAATGGACCATTTCGGACCGTTGAATTTCACGAGTAGAGCATCCTGTTAGCGTTCTCGGGGTAGACTTGGAAATTCACGCATTGGCGCGGCGGCAGCAGCAGTGGCTCAATCGCTGGACCGCACGTCTATCCCCGCCTTAACTGCTCATTTTTTACCGGTACCACGGCCAATATCCCCCCCCGTCCATACGACTACGGCCATGCACGACATGAGTACCCCCCCTGCCCTTTTCTTCGCATCACGCATCGCCCCTACGCATTGCTTCCCCCAGGATGGCAGCAAGTCCCGAGTCAACCGAGCGGAAAGGCCGGACGCAGGAAAGCGAAGACGGGGCCATCCAAGAGGTGGAACTCCCGCGGAGCTGGTGGCTCTTCACCGGCGGTAATGCCCGCGATGATGACGGCGGCACCCCTCGCGACGCACCGTACACCGGTAACGTTCCGCCGGGGGGGGACGTTAAGCATAGCGGCGGAGAGGAAAACAGGCGGGAACACGGCCGAAAGAGTGGTGCAAGCTAGGGAGCGCGGGTGGAGAGAGAGAGATCGGTGAAGGTGGCGCGCAGCAGGGGATTGTTTGTTGGGCTTGAGAGAACCTTGAGGATGAGGGGCTGGATGATTGTGCTCCTGTGTGGATTTTGATCGCTACTGGGCGCGGCCGGAAGAGGGAAGAGAGGCGTTGTATAGCAAGTTGAGAGTGGGGCTTAGCCGCCCGTGAGATGAGCCGAGAGGAAGAGCGGGGAGAGAGAGGGGGGGGAAAGAGATAGAGAGGGAGAGAGATAGAGATAGATAGCCCAGCGATAAAGGGCCGAAGTCTCGCCTTTGATCCCGACTTCAAGTGCTAAACGTTGCACATTACGGAAATTTCCAGGGGTTCAGAGTAGGGCACCGGAAACCACTAGAGGCGTGGGTGTTCCTCGGTCGTGAGATGTATACGGCTCACCCTAGCAGGGGGGGGGGGTCTGGCAAGTGGGCGGCTGCGGCCGTAGTCTGTCGACTGTCGGTGGTGAAAGTTTGATTGGTAGTGTGACGAGGGTGTCATTTTTTCCCTTGGTTCCCTCACATTGATGCCCCTTCTTTGCGTCAACGCCATCTCGAGTGTGCAACTCTTTGGAAGCTGGTCTCCAGGAAATATACCGGCTGGTGACCTCGTTCAGCGGATTAGATGGTTTGCATACGGTAGGGCTGACAAGAAGACACCGAGTGAGCCGTTTTAAGAGGCATCCTCCGAGAGGGGGGATGGGTCGTATTGAATAGCACCGCCGAGCGTAGTTGTCTTCGAGCTGGCATGTTTTGTAGGCCTGTCCACGTTTAGTTAATCGCTGCTGCCGCTGCACAGCGTTTCGTGTTTGGTCTGTGCGCGTGAGGGCGCTGCTGATCGAAATCGCCCGTAGGAACGCCTTGCTTGTGGTGCTGTATTTCCGCGGTGTGGTTTGTGTAGTGTTGTAGCTTAGTGGTACAGAGCGACGCTTTTCTACAATACATGCGTTGTAGATTGTGCAGTGTAGATAATATTTTGGAAAAAAATGTGAGGTCAGGAAAACAATGTTTATGGTGCGGACCGGCCGCCCATGAACAATATGTAGCCCTCGCGAGCACCATATCTCCCGCTTGAAAAGATAAATGCCTTACGACGTACGCAGAAGTAACGCGGAATAAAATGGCTATGATTCGACGCAAAGTCTTTTCGTAGAGGTACCAGCCGCTTCCTGGCGCCCCCCCACCACCCCTAAGCTGGCACAAGCGGGCGCCCTCCGAAGGCACGGAAGGGCATGACGTTCACCCTGTTATCGCCGGGTGGCGCGCACGGTGGCACTGAGTCGCGAGTCTAGCGAGGCTAACCACCCCCCGTCCAGGATGGTACCGGTGTAAATGTCCAGTCTCGACCCGTCCTCTACGGCACTCAATGCTTCCGGCCACCACCCCGCTTCGCCTCCCAACCCATCTCCAAACCCCTGCGCCCATGGTTGCCAAGCGTCTCCCTCGGAAGTGGTGGGAGGGGCCTCGCACGTGCCGGAAGCTGCTGCGGCGGCGACGGACTCGCGACCGAGACCTACCCCCCTGTCGGCGATGTTACCCTCGGGCGAAGGCGACCCGCTGCGACTGCGAGGCACGCGCCACATGGCCGGCCTTGCGCCTGATGCGACGTCCCCGCCGGAGGCGCCGGGCGGTCTACCTGGCCGCAATGTCAGCGCCCCCAACCGCTCCCCCGCCGCGGCAGAAGCCGCAGCCGCGGCGCCTGCCGACTCTCTCGCCAGGTCGGTCGAAGACCGACCAGGAGCGGGAGCGGACGTTGCCGGGCGGGCAGTGCCCCGATGTGACGGTGTTTTGATGTTGTCGGCGCCTGTTAGAAGAGCGGTGTTGCTTGTGCCCGTGGTGGCGTCATTGATCGCACCGCCTCTCTCGCGTTGCGCGGGTGCGCTTGCGGCTCTGCCGTGGGTGATGGTCGCAATTGGCGGCCGGAACACGACGGGCCCGTCCGTCCGGAGCCCCTGCTGGGTGTGCATGCAGGAAAGGCGCGCCGGAGGTGGAGGTTAGCGGGGGGCGGAGGGCGGAGGGCGGAGGGCGGGGATGCTCTAGTGACGATTGCTACGGTAGAGGTGCACCACCATGCTTTTTTTCAGGCTCCTCGTCTGAGTGGCTCTATACTAAAGTAAGTCAAAAACTGATTTTGGGGGAAACTAAAAATGCTATACGAGTATATACCCGATGAAAAATTCCACGGCCTACGAAGGATAAACTGAAAAAATATTGCAACACAAAAAATCAAATGACGACGATTGTGGTTTAAGGAGCCTCGTCATTCAGGATGTATTTCAGCCAAAAACTGCTACGCGTACCTCAATCGTATGCGCGCGTCTAAGTGTCTCCCTCACAACTGTGCAACCCACCTCTGCTTTTGGCACAAACTACTCGTACTTTGAATGTTTCGAGAGTTGGATGAGTTTTAAAGCAGTTAAACGGCTAACATCAGAAAGCGGCATTTTTTTGTTTTAAGTACTAATCAGGAAGGCACAGACGTCTGTCTGTGGAATGTGTGCATCGATATCCCCATGGCCTGTAGGGTCCAGCTACGAACGCAGCGCAAACGGACGGGAAACACACACAATACAGGGAAAAAAACAACTGCATAAACAGCGGGCGGGAACATACACAATAAAGGGGAAAAAAGCAACTGGTCAAAGCTCGAGTCTCGACCAAATTCTTCAGCCACGATTTTTTCGCACATAAAAAAAACATATAACCTCTTCCAACTCATCCCCGCCACACCTCTGTCATTTCTCCTCCACTGCGACCTCTGCCTGGCTCTCTTCGGCCCGCAGCAGGTGTGCCGCCACCGCTGGCGCCGGCCAGCCAACTCCCGCCGCCCGATGTAGGCCGCAAGGTCGGGCAGGCGTGTTTTTTCGCGTCTCTGATGATGGCCTCGTCAATCCGGACGTTTCGGACCGCTGCCGCCACCTCTCTCAGCTCAACCAAGTCGTTGCGCTCTACGTCAAGATGGCGAAGGACCTGTTGGGCACCCACGCACACACAGCGCAAAGCAAGGGAGAGAGGAGAGAGAAGAGGGAAAGGTATTTTTAATAACCCACGCTTCTACTTAAAAAAAAATACGCCAACTACTGTGCGTTGTCCCCAAAACCTTAACGGTAGTTCTGTACGGATTTAAACCCTTCAAATGTAGGGATGGGGCACCGGATAACAAAAACAAATTAACCGTGGTTTTTGAAAACCTGGCAGGCGGGTGTGATTTTATTCGTTTTTTGGAAACAAAAACTGGCGGTTTGTGAGGTCCGGCTGGACCGGTAGTAAAGCGGTTAACCTGTTAAAACGGCTAAAAAACACGGCAAATGTCGCAAAATGTTCTGAACGAAGCGACCCCGGAGACGCGGGTCCGCCGAAGTATGGGACCACCCACCAAATCAGCAAACGAAAATGGGCATGCCTTTTGTCACAGCTTGCGCCCTTTGATTCGTCGGCGTACAGCTCAGGTTGTGTTTTTTTTTCTCGCATGGTCACCAGTATTTTCCAATCAGACCTGGAATTCCATCACATTGCTTGGAATGGCGGAAATGTTGAAGCCTTTCGGCTGGGCTGGCGTCAGAAGAGGAATGCACCTACGTAGCCGCGTGGTATCGTCTCTATTGTCGGGAGCGCTATCGTCTTGACCGACTGTCACAATGGGCGGTCTACGGGCCAATGATGCATGCCTATCGGAAGCCGTGTTGCATGTGAAACAAACTCCGATTTGCACCTATATGGGGAGCGTCTGTTTCTGTCCCACGCGTAAGACCGAAAGGTTTGAATCGCTAACTATCGAGTGCAGGCATCAGCAGCGGGAGGATACGCGAGACAGAAGAAAACATCTCCAATTTCGACTCCATCCGTCACGGGTCCCGGGCTACTGCGGACCGACCGACCGACCGACCGACCGACCGACAGACAGACAGACAGACAGACAGACAGACAGACAGACAGACAGACAGACAGACAGACAGACAGACAGACAGACAGACAGACAGACAGACAAAGAGAGAGAGATGTACCGAAGAAACGTTGCAGACCTTCGGAAACATGCCACAACAGAGGAGGTACACGACACACGACTTTTTTTTTCCCTTTGCCACTTAACACAACCTCTATACCTCACCCGAAAAAAAAACTTAGAAACACATATATATACGAGTACGCGTACCCTCATGAACAATCCAACAAGCTAGGTATATGTGGTAAAGCACAAATGGGATTGCAAATACATTGGGAAGCTTCTTGGTTGAGGAGTCCCCGGGTCAGTCATATTTGTATATCTTTGGACCCAAGCGTACCCCCTCCACCGCACTGTAGAGGAATACCGCACCGTAGAGGTATACCGCACTGCACATGTATACCGCACTGTAGAGATATACCGCACTGTAGAGGAATACCGCACTGTAGAGGAATACCGCACTGTAGAGGACCACCGCACTGTAGAGGAATACCGCACTGTAGAGGAATACCGCACTATATAGGTATACCGCACTGTATAGGTATACCGCACTGTATAAGTATACCGCACTGTAGAGGTATACCGCACTGTAGAGGTTTATACCGCACTGTAGAGGTATGTCGCTCCGCGACTCACCAACATTGCCTCTGCAGGGTTCAGGTCGAGGTCCAGGCTGCGCATGAACGCTGCAAGCTCGTCAGCATCCATGCCGCATTCGCTACCCTTGTCGCCTGTCCCTGGGGTACCAATTGAGGGGGGGGGGGGGGGGGGGGGGTCATCGCGTCGTTGTTTATTAGCACTTCATGGCAGTTCAGTGCCGGAACGATCACAACGCAAACATCAGCACAGGCCAAAGCAACCTTAGCGCGGGAGGGGAGGGGCGTACTCGTTTGTTGCTTACCTTAGTAGTTTTACCATTGGCCACGCATCCCTTTCGAGACGGAGCACCGTCCTTACTCCCATTAACAAAAGAGACGCCTCCAACATTTGGGCGCTCATTACGTATGCCCTCCCCCCATATACTCGTATTGTTTTTTTTTTGCATTGCTTATTATCGTATCCCCTTCCTGTTTGACCGTTCTGCGTCCACCATCCATCTCCTAGGAAATAGTGACCGTTTTCTCGCTACTATCTAGTGTACAAAAAACGTCTACCAGGCACTACATTTGCCACAATAAATACTCGTCTAATTTGCTCATGCTCCCCCCTCCGGACGCATCCCGTCCTTCCTCGTAACGTTGTTGGGGGGGCACGTTCAGGGCCGTACAAGTTCGTAATGCTTTTAATTATCACGGATATGTCATGCACGGCTGGAAAGTGTTTTGTTGTGCTGCGGCAAGACGCATGTCTCGGTAGGGGTAGGGGTACGTGTGTACCCCTCTTTTTCTGAGGCTCTTCGGAGGCGTTTGCTACGATCGGGGTACACAGCACTTTTTTTTGCAAGAATATTTCCGACTATGCTCCTTAAGCCACATATGTTGGAATATCAGTATTACGGGGTGGGCCTATGTAGTAAGAAAAGTAATCAGGACCCATGATGGAAACCAAAAACCGTGTACCCCCTTATGTTTTACACACCACATTTGATTATGTTTGCTACAGTCTGTTCCCCCGTGATGAAACATATTCCGGGTAGGCTTTCGTGGTCAACAGAACCCACGATGGGTCCAAAAAACATACATCCCCCCTAATGTGTAAACACACCGTATTTGGTCCTGATTCCTACGTTCCCTCGAAATAGTGTTTTCACCCTATTATTCATGAAGTACTTATGGGCTCTGGGATCGTTCATCGGGTTTGAAAATGTACGTAGCTTTTCTCGAAATTACTGTAGTTTTTGGGTTAGGTATAAAGACCCTATACTATAACCAAGTGATAAAAAAGCCTCAGAAAATTAGGTGCTACCCCTAGAAGGTAAAATAGCAGGCGTTCTTACATAACCCTTTTATAGGAGTGCACTCCCGCTTTTGGGGACAATTGGGGACATATTACTTGGAATTAGAGTTGGATGTATATTTTCTGTGCACTGCATGTAGTAAGTACCAAAAGGGTTAAGGAGCTCTCGATATTGCCTCATCCAAAACACTGACTTTAGAGAAACAAAAAGGGAGGTTTTTGGATAAGGCGAGGGCTTCGGTAGCGCGCGGCTACTATCAGTACCCACACGTCCCGAGGTCACGGCGCACCATGCCCTGCGGATGGCACGGCAGTATCGCAGGGTACTACTGTACGTACAACAACGTTGTTTTCTGCAACAGAGTTAAAATTGACCTGTAATTCGACACTGACTTGTTCTTTTTTTTATGCGGAAATGTGGTGAGCTTAAGTTGTTTCCCGTACGCCGGACTTACTTGCTATTTTTTTTCATGTGGGAAAGTGGTGAGCTTAAGCTTTTTTGCCCGTACGCCGGATGGTTTGAAAAAGAAACGTAGAGCTATGATACGTACGTAGAGTGGGCCGTGAAAACAGAAGAAGAAGACGGCGTACGTACTCACTTACTCCTTGGAAGATGTCGCCGAGGCGCTGACCCCCCCGCGACTGCCACACCTCGATCCGCTTGAGCACGGCATACACGCCCGCCTTTTTATACGCCTCCAGCCTCACGAACGCCTCCTGCGCCTCAAGCTCCAGGAGTTCCTGGATAAATGGAGGGGGTGTGTACCGTGTGCCGTGCATCACAAGAAACATCCGGGACGAAAAAAGGGGGGAAGAACCGCAGGAAGAGGAGAAGTGCTATGCATCACAAGGAACACCCGGAACGAAAAAAGGGGGGAAAAACCGCAGGAAGAGGAGAAGTGCAGGGCATCATAAGAAACATCCGGGACAAAGGATGGGGGGAAGGGCCACAGAAAGAGGAGACGCGCGTCCATGAACATGCTTCAGGAGGCCTCTTTAATGGCCCCCACGTTTGTGCTCTACGTCTCCAAGCTATATACTACTGTGTAGAGCTATTGTGGGGCTACCGTGGAGATACTGCTGTGGGCGGTGCGGCAGTTTCCTTGCGTTCCCCCGAGCTGCCTGCCGCCAGCGGCGCTGCTTCCATGCATGTCCCAGATGCCTCGTCAGAGGCATCTCAAAGGCTAGGGTAGGGATATTGGCCCTTGTATATACGAAGTACACGGTTATGAGCATAGCGCGGTCCGGGCAGCAAGCCGACGCAACGCGGGCGGCGTACGTATAGTACCTGTTCTCGAGCTCGCGCGTCGGCCAACTCAGCCTTGGCCCTGGCCTTGGCCCTTTCCAGGGCGGGCTCCCTGGCAAGCCTCCGGAAGAACGCTCTGAACTCGTGCCTCTCGATGACGCCGTTGCCGTCCCTGTCAAACGCGTTCGTTGAGACAAGAAGAGTTTGCTTGAACAATATTATGTTTTTTGTTGTTGTGTTGTTGTGTTTTGAGGAATGGGCGAGGGCGACCTTGCCGTCTTCTTCTTTCAACGCGTTCGTTGAGCCAAGAAGGGCTTGCTTGCACAGTTACATTTTTTTATTTTTTCAGGTTTTGAGGAAATATGAGGGCGACTTTCATGCTGCGCCAGTGGAAGACGACTGCCTGCACTATGTTTAGGGTGCACATGGGCGTGGGTGGTGCACCACGATCCCCCGCCCCCGCCCCCTCTCATTGCAGGGATGTGAGGGTCTATGGTCATACGGCTACGGTCGTGCATGACATGAGTACACGCCCCCTCATGTAGTTACATAGTTCCCATTGCTGCCTCCGGAAGTGGCCACACCAAAAACAAAATCACATGAATTCCAATCTGTCATCCATATGCAAGAAAGTCCGCCTCATTAGCGGTTCCTAGTAGGATGCAGCTCACCCTTCACGCGACCCTTAGCCAAACACCTCGCGTTTCGCTTTGCGCTTGGTGGAAGCAATGTCGACCTGGTCGGCGAAAACCCGTCCGGGCCTTGTAGGGATGCGAGGGTTTATGGCCATACGGCTTCGTACCACCATGCATGACATGCGGCTAATGAGTATACCCCCCCCCCCCATACCGTAGCACGGCTGCACTACAGCAAATGGCAGCGGTGTCATAGTCTACCATACTGTCGAGCCCGGGGAAAACCCGTCTATGGCCATACTACTACACCATGCATGAACATGGAGTACACCCCCCGCCCTCCCCCCAACCCAAAGGAGATAAGATGAGCAAAACGTGCCTATGTAATAAATGGGAAACAACGTACTGAGCGTCCAACTGTCGGAGGTGTCTCAATTAGGAGTAGGAACGGTACTAGGAACGGTGCTCCGCCCCGAAAGGGAAAATGTGGTCAATGGTCAAATGACTAAGGCAAGCAAGAATGAGTACGCCCCCCTCCCCCCTGTCATTGCTCCGTCTCGAAAGGGATGCGTGGTCAATGGTCAATGACTAAGGCAAGCAACAAATGAGTACGCCCCCCCCCCCTCCCTCCCCCGATACCGTAGTACGACCCCCCACTACAGCAACTGAGAGCTGTTTTGGCCTATCGTCGCCTTCCGGGTGTGCGTGTGTGTGTGTGTTCTTGCCTGTCTATGCAGAAGAACACGTCGGCGAAACGAGCTCCCGTCGTGCGCATGTGTCGCTCCAGGATTCTCAACAGGTCCCCCGCTTCTCGGGTTCCCGAGCAACTCGGAGGGGGGGACTGCGCGCGTGTAATTGCAAGCCTGTGTACATTGTGCCGGTGGGAGCAATTGGCACGGTAAATTCCCGCGTGAGCTGTTTTGTGTGCAAGGCAGGAAAATCGATACTTCTAATCTTCTATCTTGCTTGTTGGCAGGCATGGCACGAGTCTCGACGGGAGGGGAAGAAAGGGATGAAATGTTCGTCTCGCGATTAAAACAAAACAAATGCAAGGCACGAACCGTAGTGGGGGGGGGGGGGGAGAGCCTGCTACGAACGTGGTCCCGGATGTGAGTTATGACTACATGAGGGAGAGAGAAAATAAGGGCAAATGTGATAGATGGGATGCAGAAAAAAAAAAACGGACACTGTATCGTGGCGTTCGAGACTGCACCGCGACTACTGTGTGCCATGATCGGGCGACATCGTTACAGTTGCCGCATACACCAGGTGCCAGGTACCGCTTACTGTTAGCTCGCTCGAAAATCCGGCTCAAGTAAGAATATTTTTCGTTCGGAATGGACTACAGACAGTACGGTTCTCGGAACCCTGCAAGTCTACCGGTATATACCTACGCGCGGGGACGTTTGGAAGGGAGCCTCTAAAGTATTGCTCTGCCTAGGGTTTTCTGAGCCAAACTTGACCGATCCCAACGCGAGACAACCCTCCACGTACTTTTGAGCCGTAAGTAAAAAAGTATAACCGACGTGAAACGCTGTTTAAACAGAAAGCACCGAACCAATTTCGCGAAACAACACACGGGTTACATCTCAAATCGTTTTCGTCACTCGTACGCCGAAACGTGACCGAGCATGCAGACAAAAGCAGGCAGACAACACACTTGCGAACTCGCACCGTACCCCGCGTCCCAACCTGGACAGGAAATACTCGCGTACATTCCATACCAGGAGGACTCGGGTGGTCCCCAACCCAAAACATGCGGCTACCATAGCGAGGACCGCACAAACCTTTCGGTTCCGTCATTCGCTGTCTCGGAGTCACACGAAGCACTATAGGTAGAGTGGGTACCTATGTCCGTCCTCTCAGGTATACCTCCACATCATGAGAATCTCTGTGCGTACCGGCTTAGGGGAACCATCTTACACTCACAATCTGATGAACCATCCCATAGTACAGTAGTCACGAAAACAAAAACCACGAACGAAAAATCTGAAAAAACAATATTTGGATAGCTCCACAGTTAAGGGAGCCTCGTCAGTCAGGGATGTTCGGACCCAAACGTCCCCCCTCCCCCCCCCTGCCGTAAAAGGCCTCCAAATGGGTTTCCAAACATATTGGGTAGTTCGTCGGTTGAGGAATCCCTGTCAGTCATAAACGTTTCACACCTCGGACGGACAGATGATCTGCAGGTCATCTACAGATCATCTACAGATCATCTACAGATCATCTACAGATCATCTACAGACAGATCATGATCTATAGATCATCCAGTTCCTCACTGGCCGTTGTGAAAGGATGTGCAGGATCTAAATAGTACAGATCCAACCCAGGAAATATGTGATAGATTCCTGCAGATTATGCTTCTTCCACTCGGCAACATGACCTGTAGATCGTACAGATTAGGGATCTGTCTGCCCTGAAAGACCTAGACCATCAAGAAGGAACCGATTTATCTGTCCGGGGTGAAAACAAAATTGGGTCCCAAATGACCCACTCCGTAGCGTAGCGTAGCAGGGCACCACACCTCAGTTCCGCGATGTCCAGGGAGTAGCTAACGTCCGTGTCCACAAACTTCATGAGACTATTGATTTCTTCCACGGTAAGTCCTCGCTCGTCGATGCCTGAAAAGTATCGCCTTGTCACCCATATACACACAAAAAAAAAAACGACGGTGAGCGTGAAGGAGGCAGAACAACTCTTTTGCCACCGCCATAAAAAACATCCTACACCAAAATTCAAGCAGTAGTTTCCCCCCTCCCAAACAAAAACTAAAAGTGTGGGTGCCGTTGAATAATGGGTTAAGGTGTTCCGAGTGAAATGCGGAGTTTTTTCGTACCGGGTACGAATGAATGGAAGTGTGCTTCCGGTTGAGTCACCCGCCCTCGAGGGTTTCAAACCGAAGCACTAAATGTGATCTGAAATATGCTTAGTAGTTCCTGGGTTACAACCCTTTTGGGACTGCACTCCCACTGTCAGGTACGTACGAGTACAGGTCTTGTTTGATTATCGATCTCAGCTCTTCGTCTGCCTACCCTGAGATTGCGATGTGCTTCGTCTACCTTTCCCTGGTTGGAACCACTAGCTCTACCTAGCAGGCTCTACTGCATTGGCACAGGACGAGTGCCCGCAGGTGTATCATCAAGCTGACGTATCGTGAAGTGAAGTTAAGTGAAAGACAACAAGACATTGTGCTTTGACTAGCATTTGGTTTTCACACTTTAAGCTTGAGCCAGATTTAGGTTTCTGTAGTACACTAAAAAAAGGGTTAGGGGGAGCCCTCTCAGTCGGAACGGCCGTGCACGACATGAGTACACCCCCCCCCCCCCTCTCCCCCTTTTACCGTGGCGTGCCTTTCCACCAGCCTTTCTCACCTCTTCCCGAGGTACACCATGCCCTCCAGAGCGTGCTCCCGGCACGCGACGGCCTTCCCTGCAAAGTCGAGATTCACGGGCGGCAATTTCTTTCCCCTCCTTTTCTCCACGATATTTCCGTCTAAACTCCGCACGACATGCCCTCTATTCGGCTCGTCCCGGCCCCTCCCGGCTCCTCCATCTCTGGCTGCTGCTGCTGCTGCTGCTGCTGCTGCTGCTACAACACCACCCCCCGTTTTCCCGAAACCAGGGTCCTTTTCTGACGCATCGGTAAGGCCTGAACGGCCGGGGGGGGGTCTCGAGGGCCCGTGGGGGCCCCCCGGGAGCCCCTGCGAATTGTCAGATGGGTCCCCGCTCTCGTCGCTCTTCGTGGGGTCGACGGCGGGAAGACCGTAGTTCGGGACCCGCTCGCACTTGTACGCGAGGCAGCAGCACTCGCGCCTGGCGATATAGGTAGCCAGCCGTTGGAACCCTACGCGCAGCTCTAGCGGCGTGAGTTTTCCGTCCCCGCGTCCCCCCTGAGAGCTGTCCATGAACTTGAACCAAGTTTCGATGGACATGCCCGCCCTTCGCAAGAGTCTCAGGAGTTTTTCCACGACCACGCGGCCGTCCTCGTCGGCTTTGAGGTTGGCCCACTCCCTCCTTATCTTCCGGAAACCCAGCGTCATTTCTTCGATGGTGATTTTACCGTCCGACCGGCCCATGCTGTCGAAAAACATCATCACCTATATGCGAGAGGGTAAATAGCGAGGTGTAGCGGGGTCAATGTCCTGTTTTCAAGGGACTTCGGGCTCTGCGTTTTTTACAAATTTGACAAAAACAAAAACGCAGCGACCGTCGTATTTCACCGACGAAGTGGTCAACTTAAGCTAGCTTTTTTAGTATTCCTCCGATCATCCACCTCAAGAAACGCGTTCGTATTAAAAATAGATAAATACAGCTGACGAGTTGTATATCGTACCAGGTACTTGTCAAATGAAGAAGAAAAAAAGGTATGCTAGATGCGCGGAACGTTGACCAAATGTCATGCGCAGAGAATCAGAGAATAACAGACGAACGTTGGAAATGACAAGAAAAGTACCTGGTATACGTCGATCCCGAAAAGCCCATCGGCTGCAGTGGTGGGTAAAGGAGCGAAGGTCTGAGAACCTTTGCAAGATTAAACTGTTACGAGTAAGCTTTGTATGCTATGATTGCGCTCTATCGACCGAGTACTCGTTGTCCATGCCGGCGTCCCCGGTGGAATGATAGATGAATCTCGTCCCTGTTAGAGTCAAGGTCGTGGGTTCGAGCCCCCCCGAGTGCATACTCGTATATACTCGTAGGGACTTTTTCTCGCAAAAATATATTTACTAGCGGAAAGCGCGAGAGCGTGAGTTAGCAACATCCGATGAAAATCGACGGGCGTTGGGAATCCTGAACCCTCTGCGTGATAAATGATAAAAATCAAGGCACGAACCGTAGTGGGGAGGAGGGAGAAGAGCCTGCTTTGTGACCCCGGATCTGAGTTACGACTAGTAGTGCGAAGATAATGAATGGGATGGGGGGGGGAAACACGTACTCGCAGAACGCTACAACACCGCAGGGGCAATAATACTGCGCAGAGCTTTATCACGAGCGCCAGGGTGTCACCCACCTATACAGTACGAGCAGTACCGTGCGAGTCCTCTTAAGATCTCACGATACACGCTCATGAAGCTCATCATATGCTTCCAACCCCATCATAATCACACTTGACGTATTCCTGGACGCGGGGTGTGGTAATGGGTAATGGGACAACAGGAGTCGGTTTTGAACGATGCGTTCGCCCCAAACCAAGTGTCCATCTCCACAATACGACAAGTTTGTTTTGTCCCCTATCTTACTCTTGACGTTGGGTACGTTCGCTAACATCGACGTACGTACTCTATATGTAAAAAAAAACAAAGTCATCTCGGCTGTGGGATCGAGATCGTCGAAATTAGTCTTTGCAAGCTGCGTGGGGCACTTCGACCGCGCTTGCTACGTACGGAGTGGAGTGTACGGTACTTCTACTGTAAAACAGACACTTCAGCTCGTGGTGTACAGCAGTACTCACCTACGCACAAGCCCCTCGGCAGGGTCGAGCGTTCTACATAAGAGAGGGAGGGAGGAAGGGAGATAGAGAGAGAGCAGTCCTGGCCCACCTACGTACGTACTGTACGTGCAAGTCCCTTCCGCGAAAACGCACAGAGTTTGGGCCCGCCAACAAGAAATACCGACGTACGTGCGATAAAAGTGAGCAAGGCTTACTCTGTAGACCCCTATTGTAACACCATCCTTTGAACAGCCTTGAGCATCGTTGGGACTTTTTCTTGCATACAAATTGACGAGCGGAAAGCGCGAGAGCGTAAGTTAACAATATTCGATGAGAATCGACGAGCAGTGGGAATGCTGTATGTGTATGTACCCTATGAGCGATAAAAAAAAAATGAAAGCATGTCTTTACCGGGGGGGAGAAGGGACGACACCTACGAACGACCACGGCTTGTCCAGAAGAAGCTGGAAAGTAAAAGTGATGACGAAAAACATATATATATAGGCTATCATGTAGGATTTAGTGCAGAGCTCGCCGATGAGTACGATTTCTTAATGCGACTTTCTTACGTGGCGCCCTCCAAAGAGTGTGTCTTATGTTATTATTCTCTTATGGTACGAGTACGTACGTAGTAGGTTAGTTTTTTTTGGGGGCCCATACCCCGTACTCGTATAGCGTACTCGTACCCATAGACAAGGGCGGAGACGAACCTTGTCTATGTCCTCGTCGCCAAAAAGGAGGGCCGACGGATCGAGGTCGGCATCGAGGCTCTCGTCGTCGAGGGGGTCCCTTGGAGCGTTGCCCCCGTTTTTATTCACCCTCAAGACGCCGTCCGGCTCCTTCACCGGCAAGGCCTTCGACCGGGCCCGCTTCGCTATAGCCTCGTACATGATGCTTTCGCGCCGTATGTATTGGTCGACACACGGGATGGACGGCGGGGGGTTCTCGAAGAGGTTCGAGCAGTCGGTGTACGCGTCGTACGCACTTTCAGTCGGGTTTGCTGCGATAGAGTTTAACCCGGGGGCACTCGTATGTTGTTGCGCCTCTTCGTTGAGTGGGACATCGTCATCGTCGTCGTCGTGTGTGTGCGGTGGTGGTGTTGGGGCTGTGAATAACGGTGACGACGCGCTGCTCCGTGATCGTTGTTGTAAAAACTCACCGCCTTTTCCAGAAAGCTGGGCTCTTCTTTCTCGTGCTGCGATGGTGGTGGTCGTCGTAGTAGTAGTGGCATCTCCCGACACCATCATGGCAGCAGCAGCGTTATTTCCGGGTGTGGTGGGCTTTTGCTTTTGTTTCAGCTTCGCAGTGTCGGCGGTGGTGGCCGCTGCCGCCGCGCGGTCATCACCGTCGCTGCCAGGATGGGCGTCGGAGGCGGGATCGCGCCACCAGGGAAGCATCGCCCTCACCGATTTCAAACTGTTTCTTGCGTCCGGCCTCTTCTTGCCGTGTTGTTGAGGCAGCCTCCCGCTCCATGCCGCCGGTCCTACTCGACCTGTAGTGGCAGCCCTACTCGTAGCCTTCGCTTTGCCATAAACTGACGCGCACAGGCTTGATGGGAGTTGGGGAGGGCTAGGCGCTGACCGGGATCGGCGCCTGCCGCCACGGGCTCCCGCTGCAAGCACGAGCCGACTTTCCCCATCGGAACAGGTAACCCTTGAGCCTGCGGTGGCCGGCCGGGCGCCGCTCTGGTGGGAAGCTGTGGTGGTGCTCGTACCCGTAAGGCGGTTAACGTTGCAGCTTGCTGGCCGATGCAAAGGAACAAGGGCCTGGTCTACCGCCGTCATCTGAGAGGTTGAATGGTTTGAGGACCCACGATGCACACATGCATGCCCGCGATTGTATGCGCCGCACGTGCTCGTGATCGGCTTGTAGATTGCGTAGCGCGTACTATACACTGGTTGCCAAGCATTGATTGCGTTTAGCAATTCGTGCGGAAATTTACGATGCGACGAGTACGTACTCGTACTGCTTGGTAATTTGGCATATTAGCATGTTGTCGAAAACAGTACAAATTCGATAAATATATTCCGGCGGTTTCATGGGCTATTCAAGTTGCACCGCATTTTAATCCCGCCGCATATGGTTGTCCCCCGCGTCGCCCGTGGGAGACATGGAACAAGGTTGCGTAGCTCGTCGTAGTCGAGCTCTGGAGCCTGAGACGCGGTCTGGCACCTCGCAATGTCGCGCAAAAAGAGAGGTCCGTCGCGTCCGAAGGTGCCTTCAAGGATACCCGTGGAAGCTCCCCCGCTGGTGACCCAGGTATGCGATGATGCCACCCATGTGAATTTGTACCTTGTACTGTACTCTATACCTGGTATACAAGTAATACGCCAAGTACCTGTACGTGCATACGCGTAAATAGGAGACACCTGGTACTGCTGCACATGCCGCACAGGGTACCCGGTACCTCATGATAGCCGTGAGCAGCAGCTGCGACATCCAGATGGGGATGTGAAGAGTACACCCTCTGCGCTAAAGGGTGGTGGTTATAAAAGAGGACTCTGCCTTCACCGTTACCTATCGATATTGCTGAATAGTCGTATGTACGAGTACCGTGCGAAGAGTACGGAGACTTCGAGTACTCGGTACGTACTCGTACAACAGCAGTAGAGACGTCCGTCCAGGTATGCATCGTCGGCATGCTCGCGTTCGCGTCGAGTTTAATTTCAAAGTACTATTGTACCTCGTATACCTTGATATCTGTGTACCGGCAACGATAATCCATTAGTTGCATACTTGCTGTACCTCTCTCCTGGGTGGGATTACGTGATATAAAACTATCTGTATCGGCACCTACAGTACATGTTAGGCAAGGGCCAATCGGTCAATACGGCACCAGTTTGAGGGTGGCAGGGCGAAAGAACGCCCCGTACTGCTGTTGTACACGCAATACAGCAGCAGCAGCAGCCGTACTACTACTGCTTGTATACCTATAGTATCGCCTGGCCCAAGCGCCGTCTCGGGCTCGGCCGGTCCGCATACTCGTATAAAGTAGTACTGCTTGTACTTCGAAGTACGAGTGCACGACATCTACTAAAGAAAACGAGCACTGAACTGAGAAAGTCAGGCTAATGTTTTCCCTTTAAAGGAAACTAAGACATTCGGGAGCCGTTGTACTGAAGTTAGCATATAATGCATTTTTGCCCAGCTAAAAAGTCCAGACTGAGCCAGCATTCTCTTACTGTACTATTAATAGGTACTATTCATACTCGTAGTGGTACGCCGAACTATGCCAAATCGGAGCCGGTATAGCGGACCAAAACAAATAAAAAAACAGGGGCATCACCCACACCTATGCAACCCAGCGATCCAGGTGTTACTAAAACGCGAATTGACCACTGTGCCGGCATCGATGCGGAGCTCTTGTGTTAATAGCAAAAAAAAACTAAAAAAAACATGGCCAACAGGGGCCACCACGCCACCACCCACAGGCACGAAAACAGTCACCCAGGTACCAACCGACCGACCGACCCCACCGACCCACCCACCCACCCACCCACCCACCCGCCATGCGCTACAGCAGTGCAGCAGTATGTACAGCAGCGCGTGTGTTGGTTCATGCCGAGTTTGTTCCTCCACCGTGTGCTGGGATTTCTATTTTTCGGCGATTCTCCGCATTCCCGGGGGACAGAACGACCCGTCCCCGGGTGGTTGCCTTCCCCCGCCGCCCCGCTCGCCGAGTTTGGCGTTGGTGCCCGTTCTTTCGGCGGGGTCATCGAGGGCTGATGTGTCGGGCGGGCGTGGCGCGGTCGTGACACCGGGGGGGGTCGGGTGGCGCACGATAGGGCCGACGCCGTGCGGGGCATACCGACACCGGAATAGTCGTGAAGATCCCTTTGGACACCACCACTACCGTGCAGCATTAGATAATACATAATACAACTCTGTCCCGAAACATAAGCACCGTTTTCATTTAATATTAATTTTATAAAGTTGCTTATACTTAGGTACAGAGTGGTAAGGATTACGTACGTATCAATGTACAAAATGCACTTTTTTTAGCACATCGGCAACTTCTTGTCTTCCGGCCGCGGATCTTTTCTCGTGATCTCGGCTGCGGGGCGCGCATGGGGGCCGGGCCGGGCCGCCTGTACGTACTTACCCTACACGCAAGTTCGGGTCCCGGCTGGACTGCCTTGAAATAATGTATAACAAAAAAGTGTCCTGTACCGCTGCTGCTGTATGATGCTCTTCCGCTGTGGTGACAGGTCGCTGAGATGATGGAATTAGCGAAACCGATGCGAGGACTGCGCCAGTCCCTCCTCCTGCACCGTGCCGTCCCTGGAGGGGCGGCCTGCAAAAGTGGCCAGCGAGAAGTGCTTGGCAGAAAGCGCGGGAGGCGGTGCAACCCCGGCAACACCCCTCTGGGTGAGAAGCTCACCACCTTTTTTTGTTTCACTGCTGCTGCTGCTGTTTGGTATGCCGTATGTTTCGGCATTGCGTCATGCCCCCCTCCGTTCGATCTGCGATGTTGGTTATATGTTGGCTACTACTTCGAAGTACCCGTATGAGCTTGTGATCACCGGGTTTGGATATATCTCCGTTGCAAGGAAGAATGTTCGGTGGTTTGCTCCGTGACGTTCGGTACAAAGAACGAGAACACAACAACAACAACAACAACAACAATTACGACGACCACGACCGCGACAACTTGGCGTTTCGCGCAAGCACCGGAGTGATCTGGTGGCGCTAGTCGTAACGGCCACTCCATGCCTCATACATAGTCTTCGATGCCTTCACTCGTTCGCCGAACACTTTCCGCTTCGCCCCGGCTGAAATCAGTCCTCGGCGGGAGCTTCGTCCAGCGATACACATAAACGCACCCCTTCGGTACAGTACGCGGGACCACTTGAGTCACTCTTATTTGCGCCCTGGGTGGCTTTAATTTGCAAGGTCGGGTGTCTACTACACTACTGTAGTTTATAATTTCAGCGATGAAAAATCGTAAAATGTAGGTATTAAGTACCAGGTACCAGGTATTGTTTTCTTGGATTATTTCGTGTAAAAGTCGAGAAAAACGTCATTCACTCCTTGTTTCGTGACTTGTTCTCGCACACTTCAGTGCCACAACAAGCGCCATCACGAGAGAGTGTTTCGACCGTTTTTTTTTCCAACTCCTCAAAAAGTACAGCAATGAAAGTACGCACACAACACGGCCTGACTTAGCGCACCATAGAGTATAAAGAAAGCGCGGCTCAGCCAAGGGGTAGGTTCGATTCGATGACACGCGTTGTGTGTTTCACCCCCCCCCCCCCCTTCGACGCCTTCTTCTCTTTCGCTACCCAGAGCTCGCCTACCTTCCCCCCGGGGTGGCCGGAGGCTTGAAGCAAGCGTCGTCCAAAAAGCGCGTGTTATTTGCCCGGGATGGCAAGGGCATCATTGAACACGCAAAAAGAGTGATTTCTAGAAGGCGTGGACAATCTGGCGACTGCAGCGGGCTTTCAATGGGTGGAAGTTGGAGCGATGGCAGCGTCAGCACCCTCGAGGTATTCCAAGCTGCACGCTTCCGCTAGAGTCCTGGTGTGGCGTGTGTTTCGAGTATCGTTTATTTCTCCATACGTTGGATTGGAGTGATCTCGTGTATGACTGGCACAGCTGATACGTCGGAGTTGTCTCGTGTATATACTTGGTACCGACATGAGCAATGACATACACATTTAGCTCGAGAACATATCGATCTAGGCCGCGATGAATGCGATCGCACGGTGTTCCGCCGGCTTGATGCGTTATACCGATACACTTCACAGTGTTCCCGGCGAAAATGGGACCCCCTCACGAACACAACTTGCCCTTACAGCGCATGTCTTCCTCGCTGCCCGTACTTACCCCCCCAGTCTATGGTCATACGACTACGGCTGCATGATATTGAGTACACCCCCCCTCCCCTCCCCTCCCCTCCCTCCCCTCTCCCCCCCCCCCCAACCGACCGACCCCAAAACACTGTGTCTCATCCTGCAACCTGTCACAGTCGGAGTGTTCGCGCATTCTGCGAGAGAGAAGCAGCGCTTCTTGCCGCTCCTCCCCCTGCTCCTCCTCCTCTTCCTCCTTCGCGGTGCTTGAGCCCTCTCGACACCCTTCCGCGCGCCAAATCGCCTGTGCGACTGCCCCTCCCTTCGCTGCCGAGGCCCCGCTTCCCGGCGTCTGCTACATAACGTACCCGGCCACGCCGGACCTAGCGTCGCCGTCGTCGTGTCTCTCCCTCCAAGCGCCGGAAGGCTTCGGCGTCGGCGACGATGACGCAAACGGGGACAGTCGACGAGGCCGGCTGAGCCGCAGCAGCCCCAGCGGTACCAGCAGCCGCAGTCGCAGCCGTAGCCTTAGCCGCGGCAGTAGCAGCAGCGGCGGCGGCGGCGGCGACGGCGGCAGAGGCAGAGGCAGAGGCGGAGACGGACGCAGCCGAAGCGCACAAGGCCACCGGCGGGCTTCCGGGGGCGACGACCGCCCGAAGGTCCTCCGGCGACGCCCGAGCTGTCCTTTCATCGAGGGCGGGGCTAATGGTCAATCCCGGGATGAAAGCCAACGCCCGAACTGCCCTTTTATAGGCGGCACTGGCAGCCAGTCCCTAGGTGACAGCCTCGGTGCGACGGGCTCTGGCCTTTCCACGAAAAGCATGGGCGGTGGTAGTGGCGGCGGCACTGGTAGAGATGGTGATGGAGGCGGTGGTGGCAGGGGAAGGAGCGCTACTAACGGGGTGGGAAATCAAGAACAAGAAAGGCCGGAAGAAGGGAAGGAAGGCGGTCGAGATGAGAGTAGGCTCTCCCAACGAGGCCCAGGCCTCCAGGAAAACCTTCCAGAAGGACGCCCGGGTGAGCAGCGAGCCGCGGAAGAAGGTCCGTCTTTAGAAGACGTAACCTCCGTAGGACGGGGGTCGATCCAGCAGGACGAGATGGAGTCCTGCCCTCCTGCACCTAGCGAACCGAAACGAGAATCGGCGCCAGCTAAGGCCGAGCGTCGTCGAGGGAGGGGCAAGGGGTGGGGCAGGGGAAGCGGGACGGAGAGAAGGGGGGACGTGACGGACGCGCACCCTCTAGAGATGAAAATTTTACCCTCGCTCCCTGGAGTGGATGATCACCAGCTGCCGTCGTTTCGTCTGGCCGAGCTGCACGGAGACATACGACGGAACAGGTGTGGATGATGATGTGATTCCGGCGGGTCTTGTCGGGTTGTTTTGCGGGATGTTGGTCGATGGTATGGTATCGCGCCCATCCGTTGTCGCATTTTCATGCCGTATCACATAGTTCCGAAAGATTACACGCGGTGCTGATGTTGATGTACCAGGGCGACGAGATCCGACCGCAAGGGACACGGCTGCAAACCCGCCTCTATTTCATGCGGTGTACATATATGACTGTCTACCGGCGTTCCCTTTCGGCTCCGTTGTAATCATCCAACATTTCTACACCCCGGACAGACCATGATATAGTGTAGATCACCTAGCTCCTCACTTGCCGCTGTGAGAGATTGTGCAGGTTCTGCATAGTAACAGATCGCACCCAGGCCCCATGGGCTAGACCGTGTAGAGTATACGGCTCCCACCCAACAACATGACCCACGGTAGATCATACAGATCAGTAACTTATCTGCTGTGAAATATCTGGATCATGAACCGTGGAGATCGGTGGTTTTTCCAATGCTTGAATATTTCTTTATTTCGGTATTCCCGCTCCGCATGTTGCTCTATATAGTTCGCCCCCCCCCCCCCCCCCGACCATCCTTCGGCGTGTCAGGTTATCTCTTATCTGAGCGTGAAGCCGCCCGTGCCAACGCCGAGCTAGCTGACCTCGACGCTCTTTGTTCTGCCCACTGTACCACCGCGCGACACTGTTTCCGTCGAACCGGACGGCAGGGCTGCCCTAAACACGCCGTTTCGGGACAGGGCGATTCGGACGCGGCCCGCGGCTCCCGCTCTCGCGGACGAGGCGAACGCCTTGGATGACCTAGGAAGCGAGGGCAGGTGGGTGGATGGGTGGGCGGGTGGGTGGATGGGTAGGTGCGGTGCGCGATGCGACATGGGCGTGAACGGTGAAGGTCATTGCGCGAACGTGAAAGTGGTATCTTAGCCCGAATGGAGACACTAAAGTATGGAGTTGAGAGATAGCTGCGGGTGGGGGGGGGGGGGGGGTTGATATGAGAGGGGGACAAATCTAAGGGGGGGGGGGGGGGGGGGGGGGGGGTCGAATGAAGAAGGAGACAGAGATAAAGGAGGGGAGATGGGGAGGGGGGCAATACGAGAGTGACAGAAAGGAACAGGAACATATGAGAGAGTCAAATGCAGAGCCATGGGGAGGGTGGGGCAGGTAGACCAGCAGCAGAGAGACACTTATATTGATGGTGAGACAGAGATATGAACTATAGCAAACAAGAGGGAGGGGCAAAGCGAGGTGGAAATATTAAAGAGGAGGGGACGGAGAGAAGGATGGACAGAGTGTGTAACACGAGGCCACAGCGATTGCTGCTGGTACCTAAGACAAGCCCAAACGCGACGTCTATCGAGGAGCCATCCCGATACGCGCAGCTTTGAATACTTGTGCCGTGTATAACATCACGCCAGTACACACACACACGATTATTTTCCGCCGCCATGAGCGCCCTTTCCACTGCGCGTCTACGAAGTGCTCCTCTGCTGCAGTGCTGACGCACCTTCCCCCCGACGCGGGCCGATGTCCCCCGGAACCACCCCTTCTACCAGGTCGTACATGAACACGGAAGATGAAAACGAACTAAGCGTGGGAGTTCGCTACTTATTGGCCTTCAAGGCCAAGGCTGCGCGCGACGGGCTCACTCTCCAGGCGAGGATTCGTTGAGGCCCAAGACATATGTTTTGTTACGAGCGAACTCCGAGTTTATAAATTTCGATGGTGTACAAACAAATAGTGACCCCTTTCGAGTTGCCTAACGTGTCCACCGAACGCTGTAAGTCCGTGCGTAGCGCTCCCTAAAAACATTAAGTAATCGTACAACAAAACAAAGTACAAATAGTTTAGATGGGTTGGATTTGGGTTGTTTTTATCCGAGTATGGCTTCCACAAACGCACACAAGTTAACTGAACAGTTACGAATACAGTACGCGACAGATATTAAGAATCTGACAATTCAAAATTTGAGACAGAGATGTGGGGGGGGGGGGCATAAGAATGTGACCTCTCTGTTCTGAAAATGGTGTGGAACACACCCAGTCTTACATAAGAATTACGGTCTGGCCAAAAATAAGAGATTCTTAACATCTGCCGCGTGCTGTATGCTGCCGCGCGAGTTCCTGGCGACAGCGGTACCATATTTTCTTGTTCGAGATACAACTTTTCCCTCTTAAGAATCGGCGATACAAAGTGGCGATTACAGTAGCGACGGACACTGCAGGATTGAGGGACGAGACGGTGTGATGTGGTCCGATATGTGTAAACCCAGGGGTACGGAAGGCTTCGAGGCGCAAACATGATCATCCTACCCGTACTACGTACTGCTGGACGCTCACGCTACCGCCCGTAGATGGTTGATAGTACGAGATTTATCATTCGTTTTTGTCGTTATCTCGCGCGGTCCCAAAAGGGACCAACAACTGAGCCAGCAGTCAACTTTGTACATTTGTTTTTGTTAGAGATACATGAGCTATTTCGGGGGGCCCATAGTAATCAGGACCCATCAGGTACACTAAAACCTATATATTCCAGTGTTTTTATTCCGCATATTTGGTTCTGATTAAAGTATTACCCTACAATAGCAGTCAGGGCTTAAGTTGTTTTTTGTAAAAAACACTCCTTTCCGCCTGAATTCGTCGTTCAAAGTGACGTTTGACCGTGTTTTAGAGGCGTCTCGAGGAAGCACTCTGGAAGGTGGGGGGCGAAAGGAGAGATAGAGAGAGCGCGTGCGGTAGCCCAGAGAATCGCCTCTCCGACGCAGCGCGTTTTTTTTTTTTTTTTTTATGTGGAACGTCTTGTTTCATAACCTTACATTTCTTGCGTTCGATTTTCTCGTGGGTGGCCTGCAGGAGCTTGAGTCGGCGTTTCGCGCTTCGAGGCGGGCAGACGCGTTCATGGCCATTGAGAAGAAGGGCAAGGCGGCGTTCGTAAGGGTACGATTATAATAACGACGGTGGTGCTGTGGGAGGAGAGGGGTGGGGATTCGGGGGAAGGGGGGAAGGGGGGCTGTATCGCCTTGCTGATCGATTAGTATACTACTGAGACATATATACCAAGGTACCTCGTGCCAAGTATGCTAACAGCAATAGTTAACACTGACTGTGAATCCAGTGTGTGGTTGTCTTCACATTATACTCGTTTTTTCTGCCCAACTACATCAGTACACCCAGTCTCTGTCCTGATTCCTATTCCTAGAGAGATACAAATTATGCGGTCACAGACTGTGAGACAGAGAAAAACCAAACCAAGTGGCACAGCTTTATGATACCACTAAGAAGGGCATAAGAATATCCCCCGTCAAGCGCCTGGCGAGACGAAAGAAGTGTTCGGCCCGACCTGAGATCCCCGCTTTGAGCTCGCTTGCAAGGCGCTCAACCGCCTAAACAGTGCTGCAGTACGAATAGTCGGTACGGAAGAGCCTTGGGGAGAAAATTGAAATCCCACCACCACGGGTTTGGTGGGCGTTTTGATGGGACGACTTGAAAGAAGCATCGTGGCCTTTTTGGCCTCGTTAACAACCGCGTCACGGTTTTTTCGCGTAGACCGTCCTTCTCCCCACCGGATATACCCCCCCCCCCCCTTCGCGCTCGATAGGGGTACGTGGTCAATGGTCAAATGACTAAAGGCAGCACACAAATGAGTGCAAGCGCCACGCCTGCCTCCCAGCCCTCCCCCGGCGCATATTTTCTTCCCTACCTTACTACTTTGCTGATTACCATCCTCGCCCCCCTTCCACCCGCTGCCTTATGTCTACTCTTGTCCCCCCACCCACCCCCTCTCTCTTTCTCATTGTGGTGATATTGACGAATCCCATAACTGCCTCTGTCCCTATTTAACTCTGGCCGCAGTGTTTGGCGATGCTCAAGGCGCACGGCCTGTCACCCCACGCTTGGATAGAAGAGCTCCTGTCCAAGAGGTTAGTTTGAAGTTAACTCATTGAAGCTGTCATCCATATGCAAGTCCGCCTGACAAGCGGTTCTTAATAGGATGCAGCTCACCCTTCAAGCGACTCGCCCAACACCTCACGGCGCTTCGCGCTTGGTGCTAGCAATGTCTGCCTGGTCGGTGGAAACCCGACATGCTCCGTCCCGGAATTGTAGGGATGCGAGGTATTAGCCGAAGGATGGTATATATGGCGGCCAAGATATCGCAGAGTTGTGAAACTCTCGTCTACACCTACACCAACATTCCTCGACAGGCCCTCTGCGCCCAGGAGAGCTGCTGAACCCGAGTATGCGACGATGGCAGCGGATGTCAAGGCGAAAACAGAACGCGCACCGATGGTGCTCTCTTCGCAGACCATAGCCTTACATAAGCAGACCCCCTTTTACTTTTTCTTCGTGGTTGGTGGTCCCAATAACACGATATCTGGACCCCCCCCACCCCCCCCCCCCCCCGCCTCCAGGAAAGGGGATAGCTTGACGACGTTTGACATGGGCGAGAGCATCCGCGCCTACAACAGGGCAAAGCCGGCATGCGTCCGGTCCTACAAGCACTGGCTGCGCGACTTCATGATACCGGAAAAGGATCTCCGCTGGTGCCTCCGATTCGTCGATCCCGACGGGTAAAAAAAACAGGACGAGTCATCCTTTGCCTTAGAGGGGTGTCGCCTTATTTTCTGAGTTTCTCGCATGAGGAGGGGAGCTCCTTGTCTCTCTCTCACTCACGAGAAACATGATTATGAAAATAAAATTGTTCGCGAAGCCCGACCGAACTTTCTATATGCGCTCGTCCTAAAACCGATAACACAAAGAAAAATGTACTATACTATATATAATATGAGAAATAGTTACTCATTTGAGGAGCTCAACCATTGTGAAAATATTGCCTCAGAAGGCAACAAACTAGCTACTTACTTGGAATTAGTGTGGGATGAATCAGAAAAAGCGTTTTGTTTTGGCCCAAACTTGTCACACCTCGGACAGATAGATCATCTACAGATCATCTACAGATACATCATCTACAGATGGATCATGATCTAGATCATCTACGGATAGATCATGATCTAGACCATCTACAGATATATCGTGGTCTAGATCATCTACGGATAGATCATGGTCTAGATTATCTACATGTCGATCATGGTCTAGATCATCTACATAGATATCATGATCTAGATCATATCATCTAGGTCATGACCTACCGTTGTGAAGAGGCTTTGTAGGGCGTGCATCGTGCAGATCCAACCCAGGAAATTGTGCTACAACAGTAGCAGATCCTGCAGATAGGTATCCGGGCCCCACCCAGCAACTTGAGCTAAATCGTACAATATCGGAAATATATCTGCCTTGAAAGGTCTACTGATTATACTGCTTATAGATCACGAAGCGGGAATCGACGACCTGTCGGAGGTGTGAAGAAATTTGTCACGGATGACGCTCCTCAACTAGGGGAGATGCACAACCGTTGAATGTGTTTTGGGTCAGATGTGTATTTTTCAGTATCTGTCCTTCCCCCGAGACACTGCTTGTCGTGCTTGCGTATTTTCCCGCTCGAATCAGACAACCGTTGCCGGCGGGGGGGGGGGGGGGGGGGGGGGGGGGGGGGGGGGGGGGGGGGCAACTCTCACCCCTTCCTAGCCCTCGAAGTCGATCTCGTTGTGTGCCGGGCGTGCTTCGCACAATAGTGCCCAAGAAGGCGACGAGTGACGCGTACGAAAGAGCTGTAAGCCGTCGCAGATTGGACGGGCTCATAAAAAACAAAACTCAAAATCTGGCATTCTTAATAGGGATACAACCGCGCAGCTATCACCCAGGGGAGGCATATCATGGTAATCATAACCCGTGATGGAATTGAAAAACCATGTACACCCCCCTGTGTTTACACACCAAATTTGGTTCTGATGACTGCGTTTCCCCGTAATGAACAATCTCAAAAACTTGGAACAAACCGCGATGAAACCGCTACAAAAACCGGAACAAAACCGGTGCATGCTACGTACGAGCACCTAATCTCCTTGTGTCCGAAAAACGCTCAGCGGCTTCAACTACATCTATCTCATGGCGGCGGCCTGGAAGAGTACATCCTTGAGTTTTGGAGGCACCCATCGAAAGGGAGAGAAATAATGTAGGGGGAGGGGAATACGTAGCCTTAGTGAAGGTAGATACAGCAACAGGCCCCTCGGTGAAGCGGTTCCATTTTGTTTGTTTGTGTAGGGCATGCGCCATGGGTCTCACCTCTACATTTCCCGCCGCCGCCGCTCATTCTATTGATTTCGCTCAAAGCAACACGGACGTGGACGCGGAGGAGCTGTCGAACGCCGTGAGGTCCACTCTGGAAGGGAAGCCGCGGATACCGTGGGAGGAAGGCAGGCGAGTTACCGTACGTACGTAGTGGATGGTCGTCCCAGCGCGGTTGATCATGCGTGGCGCACATCCCGCCGGTCTCGATCTTCAGAGGGCTGCGTTGGCTCACGCTAGTGCCCGCAGCAGTGTGCTCATCGGCAACGTCCACTAGTATTATAAAAGGGCATGTTTAGAAAGGCATTATACTGTATACTGTAGTCAAGGCAATAAGATAATACACCCCCTGCGAGGAAATTTCCGAGTCGATTTCTCCGAAACGTGCCTTAGAGGGGCGCACGAAACGAAAAATGGTGGCTTTTGCAAAAAACAATATCGACGAGATACTTCCATAGACTTGCATCGCTCGGCGTTTGCACCCCCCCCCCCCCGTCTCGAAAGGGATGCGTGGTCAATGGTCAAATGACTAAGGCGAGCAACAAATGAGTACGCCCCCAACCGTTGTCGAAAAAATCTGCTTCGAAAGTCGTCCGAGGGGGTGTGTCATCTTATCACCCGTGTGTTATCCTATCACCCGGTGTGTTATATTAGCACCTTCGTGTTATCTTATCACCCGTGTGATACAGTTATCTTGTCACCCGGTGTGCTATCTTATCACCCGGTGTGCTATCTCATAACCCGGTGTGTTATCTTATCAGCCCGTGTGTTATCTTATCACCCGTGTGCTATCTTATCACCCGGTGTGTTATCTTATCACCCGTGTGTTATCTTATCACCCGGTGTGTTATCTTATCACCCGTGTGTTTATCTTATCACCCGGCGTTTTATCCTATCACCCGGTGTGTTATCCTATCACCCGGTGTGTTATCTTATCACCCGGTGTGTTACCTTATCACCCGGTGTGATATTTCACGGTGTACTTTGACGTACTCGAGTACCGATCCTGGTTGCTCTGGTAGTATTTGGGTACAGTATTAGTATTCCGTAGGCACCGGGGTACTCCTAGAGTATGTGAACGTTAATTATACTGCTTAAACACACCCTTGTAATTTTCATGTTTTGCCGTCGTACCAGTCGTCCGGTCGAGGGCGACGTTTTTGTGCGGAACAGACTCCGGATTCGCGAGAAAAAAAAACGGAGGTGTCGTGGAGTTGTTCTTGTTGTTCAGGAGTTGTTGTTGCTGTTGTTGTTGGTACTAATGTTGTTGATGTTGTTATTCCTGTTGTTGTTGCTGTTGTTGTTATTCTTGTAGTAACTCGTCGCCATGCCGTGATCAGAAGACATGGGCTCCATTGATTTCTGGAGTGGCAGAAAAAAAAGGACTGGAACAGCGAGTAGGTGTCGCCCGCTAAGGTTTAAGACGTCTACGATGTTTAAAATATGACAAACCCAGAACATCCCCTCGCCTCCCTTTTCACCCGCGATCACCAAGAAAACGCCTCTTTTGCGAACCTCCAGGGCCGTGGCGCTTATCCTGGAGATCGACCGATTCATGTCCGCAAATCATATCCGGCTTGTCGACCTGTTCGAGAAGGCGGACAAGGAGAAGAGAGGAACGCTTGACGAGGACCACCTGCGAGAGTTCCTGAAGCTCGTAAAAAAAGCGTGAGGGCAATCTATATACTTATGCTCTTTTGCTCTCTATCTGACTGACTGTCTGTCTCTTGTCTCTTGTCGATTTGTCCGCCTGCGTCAGCTCTGCCTCTCTGCCTCTAGCTTTCTCGTTCCCGTCTCTCTCTATATGTATGTCTATGTTACCCATTTCCCCTCTCTCCTTTTCTTTCCCTTTTTTATCTCCCCGAACTACAACTCATGTTTGTTTTCGCTGACGTCGCTCTTGTTCGGTGTCTTTCGATCGATCGATCGGTGCACCGACCGTTTCCACCGGAGCGCCGATCGCCGTGTCGTTGGGTTGGTATGCCAGCCAGGATGGCGATCGCCATGTCAGTCGATAAAACGCTCGATAGGCCAGGCAGTCACTATAATTTCAGTCCTCATGTATTTCGATCACGTACGTAGAGCCAATTCGTTGTGGCACGCTTTGACATTTTTCCAGGGCTGTTCACGCATCATGACGTCATGACCTAACCTGCGGGTGGGGTCAGGAGATCTTCAAAACCTCACGGGCCTGGTCTAGTCTGGTCGGGTCGGGTCGGGTCGGGTCGGGTCGGGTCGGGTCGGGTCGGGTCGGGACCGAGTTGGGTCAGACCGAGTCGGACTGGGTCGGACCGGGTCGGGTCGGGTCGGATCGGGTCGGTTCGCTTCGGTTCGGACCGGGTCGGACCGAGTCGGGTCGGATCGGTTCGGGTTGGACCGAGTCGGGTTGGACCGGGTCGGACCGTGTCGGACCTGGTCGGTCGGTTCGGGTCGGCCGGTCGGGTCGGGTCAGTACGTCGGGTCGGGTCAGAGGTCGGCGGCCGGGTCGGACCGGTTTCGGGTCGGGTCGGGTCGGGTCGGGTCGGGTGACGGGTGGGTTCGGGTCGGGTCGGACCGGTCGGGTCGGCCGGGTCGGGTCGGACCAGGTCGGGTCGGCGCGGGTCGGGTGACCGGGTCGGGTCGGGTCGGGTCGGGTCGGAGTCGGGTCGGGTCGGGTCGTCGGGTCGGGTTCGGGTCGGGTGGGTCGGGTCGGGTCGGGTCGGGTCGGGTCGAGGTGGGTCGGGTCGGGTGGGTCGGGGTCGGGTGCGTCGGTCGGGTGGTCGGGTGGGTGGGTGGGTCGGGTCGGTCGGGTCGGGTCGGGTACGGGTCGGTCGGTGGTGAGTGGTCGGTGGTCGGGTCGGGTCGGTCGGGTCGGGTGGGTCGGGTCGGGGTCGGCTCGGGTTCGGGTCGGGTCGGGTTGGGTCGTGCCGTGCCGTGTCAGGTCTAGTCGGGTCGGGTTAAGTGACCGACCCGCGAGTTCTGACCCGACCCGTGAACAGCCGTGCTGTTGTCGGCCTACTCTGGGCGGGAGTATCGTCCTGGTTCTTATTAGCATCATGGTGCAAACGGGGAGTATGTTTCCAGCTAGAGTGATATGTTTGTTTTGTTTTTTGAGGGGGCGGTAACACAATTTCTAAGGCTAACAGCGACCGGTTCCTGTTTCGCCCAACCATCAGTCAACAAGCCAAACACCGCTACGTAGTATTCTCAAGAAAAGGGGTCGGGGGGGGGGCACGGCACGGCACGGCACGGCACAAGCACGCACGAACGGTGACGGCCACACGCACCCGCAGGGAAAACATGCCAGCAACCGAACGCCTTGTTGACCCTTTCGCCGAAACCATGTTTTCGTCGTGGTGTTTCGTTATAGACACACGCTACAAATGAAATAATAGTAAGAATAATTTGAAGCCCCCCCGCCCACCGCCCCCCCCGCGGGTGGCCATACGACTACGGCCATGCATGAAAATGAAGTGCACCCCCCCCCCCCCCGCCTCGTTGAACCACGCGGTCGTACCCAGTGCGGCTGGAGAAGAGAGCATCCAGGCGAAAGAGCGCAAGGAGAAGTCGGAGGAGCAGGAGAGGGAGAAGGCTAGGGAAGACCTGCGCCAGAAGGCTAAAAAGGCAAAGGAGCGCCTCGCGTACTCAAGGTGCCATTGGTTGTATCATAGCAGTCACGGAAGTGGCCGCCGTCCCCCGATGGGGAGGGTGAAGGGGGGGGTGAAGAGGCGGGGGGGGGGTACTCATGCCGTGCATGGCCGTAGTCGTATGGCCGTAGACCCTCGCATCCCCACAATGCCGGGACGAAGCACGTCGGGTGTTCACCGACAACACAGACATTGCTTGCACCAAGCGCGAAGCAAAACGCAAAAAGTGTTGGCCGAATCGCATCAAGGGTGAGCCACATCCTAGTAAGAACCGCTTGTGGGGCGGGGGGGGGGGGGGGGGGGGGGGGGGGGGGGGTGCTCGTGCGGCGAAGAGTTTGGGTAGGCTAGGAAACTCCGGAACCTTAACACGCACCTGCCTACGTATGGTATTCCCGCGGGGATTGTCGTTCACTTCGTTCGGTTGGTGGGGGGGGCGTACTCATTGGTAGCTTGCCTTGGTCATTTAACCATTGACCATGCATCCCTTTCGAGACAGAGGCGGGGGGGGGGGGGGGGGCCTCGTCGAATAAAACTTTTTGAAGGATGAGGCCCCTGCGGAGCCAATAGAACGCGCCTGGGGTATAGTTGCGTGGGGGGGTTGTGGCTGACTTCGTTCTGCGCTGTGCGATGCCGTCGCGGCGATAAGCGCTTAAAAAGCAGCGTCTTGCTTTGTAACCGAAAAAAAAAACGCACATAAATTGTCTCGGCCGAACGAGAATCGACGAGCCAAGCTATGGTAGAGGGAGTGCCTTATTTTTCTTCAGGTTCGTTGTATGAGAAGTTCTATACCACTTTGGACGGACCTATACATAAGGACCGTTTATTCATTAACATTAAGACTAAAAGGTCCTTATATTTCCGTCCAGAAGGGGTACGAAATATTCAGACAAGCCGCATGATACGTGAGCACAAACCCGATGTACACAACTCCGAAGGGCTATGTACCGTAGACATGCAACCCGATAAAACACGAATAATGGGATTGCAAAATGTGCTGGGCAGCTTCGTATAGCTCTTTAGCTGAGGACGCCCGTCAAGTCTGAAAAAGTTTGGGCCAAAACTTACGCCGCCCCCCCTACCGCATTGTAGAGGACTACCGCATTATAGAGGACTACCGCACTGTAGAGGACTACCGCACTGTAGATGTATACCGCACTGTAGAGGCATACCGCACTGTAGAGGGATGCCGCACTGTAGAGGGCTACCGCACCTTAGAGGACTACCGCACTGTAGAGGTGTACCGCCCTGTAGAGGTATACCGCACTGTAGAGGTATGGCTCCGATGGTGAAACCAGGGCGACGACGAAACGAAACGGCACTACAGTATATACTCCGTGTAGTATACATAGCGGTCCTAGCACCAACGGCCGGCATACACCTCCTCAATCAGAATCGCCTTTTTAAGCCTCCTGACACCCGCCATGCCCTCCCTTCGGTGGCCGGCTGTTTCCGATGAACGTTATATAGTGACATCATCGGCAGCAATGGAAAATTGTACAGCAGTAATCGTATCTATTTTTTTCCGGCGTTAGCTTAAGCGTTCACTGAGAGAGCCACTACGTAGTCGCAATATTTTTTTCTGGCGACATCGAAGCCGGTGGTGGTGGTGGTGGTGGTATTCGCCACTAATGACCTCGCCCCTCTCCCCCCCCGCGCTTGTGCACCGCGTCCCCGCCCCCGATGCTCCTGCGGTGACGCGCTTGTCTTTCCTCGCAGAGAGACCGGCGCGTACGACGTGCTGAGCGGCCTCAAGACGTTCACGAAGACCAAGGGGCTAAGACTGTCAGACTTGATGAAGGTGTGGTCACACCTCCTCGTGGCATTCGCTCCGTACGTGCCGCGCTCCGCGCAGAAGCCTGAACACGTATACCGCTCTGTCCGAAGATGTAAAGCGCGTTTGATATCGTTTTTAGTACCGAAAAGGTCCTTATATTTGGCGAAAGATGGGGTGCCAGGTATACTTCGTATATACTAAAAATATATAGATATATATATGATGAGCATCGATGCCTCTCGTGATTTTGGAAATCGCCGAAGTCCCTCCTATCGTCTGGGCTTCAGACCGAAATGGAAACGCGTCAGCTCTCGGCGCCTCGGCCGCGCTTTCTCGTCCGTTCTCTCGCGGGTCGCCTTCTCCGGCCTCCGACGGGCCTGTTCCCGCTCGCGCTCTCTCGAGGTCGCGCGTCGCCGCCGAGCGCGGTGGCCTTCAATCCGTAGGCTCTTTCGAGACGGCGGGACATCGAGATAGTTTCCTTGAGACAGTAAGGTTCTTTGGGGGACATGCAGGTTTTTCCTCAAGGAAGCAAGCTTCTTTCATACATCTATTTATATCGGCTTCTTTTGTCGATGCGAGCTTCAATACAGTTCTTTCCTTCGATAGCTCGGTCTCGCAAATGCGATCGCTTTCTCCCGACTACCTGAGCTGTCGTCTATAGTCCCTTCCACCCCCTCGGCCTTGCTTCGTCCGGATACGAGTACGATACCACAGCAGCAAGCACAGCAGTACGACAACACAAAACTCGGCTCGAAAATGTGCAGCTGCTGCTGCTGCAGTACTGTACAAAAAAAACTCTCGGTTCAATAATATACCGAGTTCGAATTATTCTTTTTTCCTCGGTTGGATTCGTGGTGCATTGGGTGGTCCTATCGATGAAGTGGATACGACGTAGATCTTCCAGGGGTCGGGCTGATTATTACGATTCTGGCGCTGGGAATAACTACTGTTGTACGAGCTACGAGTAGTATTAATAATTGTGTACGTAAAACAGCGTAGTACCAGGTACGAAAGTACTGCTGTACGTAAATACGATACAGCGAGCAGCTGGTCTGTAGTACTGCTGCTGCTGCAGTAGTACGTACTGCTGTACAGCAGTTAACAGCCGATTTTCCTAATTGAGAATTGCCTTTCCGATGAGAATGAAAATCGATTTTAGTACTTTGTTATTGTTTAAGAGTTGTATTTCGCTCATGATCAAAACTTGACGTAGAACATATGTTCCTCGATGGTAGGTATCGATCCACGAAAAAAAATTGAAATCGGCCTTGACAGGCTCGAAAAATCAAGGATTTAAGGGAATTTGCATTTATGAGCGAGGTCCCTCGCCCATAAATACAGATTTTCTGGGATCCTCGATATCTTGAGACTGCCGATGCCGATTTCGTTTTTTTTTTCTTTGCCATCGACGGGTGTCACAACTGACAATCGTTTACAGTGAAAAAAATGAGTGTAAGGGAATTACATCTCTTACAATTCAAAA
The DNA here is from genome assembly GCA_008828725.1 of Saccharina japonica. Taxonomy (NCBI): domain Eukaryota; class Phaeophyceae; order Laminariales; family Laminariaceae; genus Saccharina; species Saccharina japonica. The sequence continues at coordinate 205,131 of MEHQ01002804.1, read as the reverse complement.
AACAATATTCTCGATTTTCATTCTCATCGGAAAGGCAATTCTCAATTGGGAAAATCGGCTGTTAGTACTACTACTGCTGTGGCTGTACAATGCTGTAGATACGAGTAGTCTGCTCCGACACGAGAGTCGGAGAAGGATTGAGACCCCCTCCCGTTGCCGCCAGCTTTGAAATATCTCGACTGTATCCACGCGGAACCGCTTGCTCGGCCCGAAGTGTTTTCGCCGCACATACCAAAACTGAGCCCGACACCGGGACCGCGACTGGCGACTGGTGCTTTTCTGACAGAGACTGAGAAATGAAGTTGCGAACTGAGTATCAACACAGCAGTTAGCGTTTCCTCCTTCCCGCAACACTTGGCATTGCCTTGACTCTGTACGCATGTGTTAAATATCAAAACCAATTTTTCAAATAAATCCTGTTTTTTCTTGATTTTCTAGTTTTTTTGGAAAAAAAAAGAAGAATTTTTGGAAACAAGTTGCTCGATAAGAACGACCCTTACCCCAGCAGGCGCTAATATTTACAGCACTTGATTCATCTGATTCATTCTCGAACACTTGGCATTACCTTGATCTGTAGCACTACATACCAGGTATGTTTTTACGTAGATTTATTAACAACACAGATCTCCGTCATGAACGAGCGCCACGTCGTACGACACTGAGGTATATTTTCCTACCCGGAGCATGGGTGCCGGCGAATGCCGGCACCCATGCGGAGCCCTTGTATATATATAAAAAAAACAGCTGTGAGATCGAGGATTTCGTCGAAACTCATATTTGCTAGCTGAGTGTGATACTTCGATCGCGCGTACTTGCGGGTTTTATATGTCCTCATGCAGGATGCACATCTCGTATGCGGAGAACATTTATACCAGGTATATATACCCTGGTTTGTATTAATGTGGAAACACTATTATGGCGTGTTTTTCTCGTCGGCGTACGGGGGGCGCCGGGACGGAGCGTCAGCGAGCCCCGAGAGCTCCACTCCCGTTCCACTCTCTTCTACTTCGAAGTATATGTTTTTTTTGTCGCATATTTTCGGTGCGCTGCACGCACGTACGACGCTGAAAAAAGCAATGTACCTTGTGAGCAAGCGAGGCGGTGGCACAGAGAAGAAGGTGCGTCAGTCGAATATTTTGTTCTTGGTCGGCCGCATTCGGATCGCTGGCGCCGAAATATTCGAGATATATATATACGTATATGCATTCTGACTGTTTTCGGTGACAAAGTTGACTGTTTTCGGTGACAGAATTGCCGAAAGAAAGGGTTTGTGGAACCAACAGGCCCCCTTTCGGGAAAATACCTAAGGCAGGCATTTTTCGTTGCATCGGTTTGCACGGCTGTCTCTTCGTGTGTGGGGCTCGCAGTAGGAGTCCTTGGATGGCGGCACGGGTAGGAAAGGCTTCCGTTTGCTTGGTTTTGGAGCAAATTTCCAGCGTCGCAAGTTTTGGTGCGATAGGGGGGTGAAGGTGCTGCCATTGTTATTGTTGTTTTGGTTTTGGTTTTGGTTTTGGTTTTGGTTGTGGCTGTTTTTTCTGGTTGTTGTTGTTGTTGTTTTTGTGGCTGTTGCTGTTCATGCTTTTGTGATTTTTTTTTGTTCTCTTACGTCAAAAATCACCGCCATACCACCCCACATGGTCCGAGGTTGAAAATCGCATCAAGACCGACTCAAAACAACCCGCCCGGAATCACAGACAAAACAGAGACAACACAACAAAAAAATGGGGATTACAGTATCATCAAAAATTATAAAAAAAAACAAAACGTTCGCTGTCATTTTCCACCGCACGATTGAAACCAACCCTCAGGCCACCGGGGCGCACCCCGACGAGGGGATGACGCCGGCGCAGCTGGAGACCTTTTTCGAGCGCACTACCAACTCCTCCGGGCAGTTCACCAAGAGCAGCCTCGAGCGGATCGTGGTGTTTGTTGACGAGGACGGGGATGGACTGGTAAGAAATCGTCTATACGTACATGGTACTGGTAGGTTAACTATCTCCTTTGGGACCCCCACAAAACTTCGAGCGAAAGCACGAGAAAGAGCGATCGTATGTACCACCCAACCATTGTAATCAGACCCAATTATGGCGTGTTAACATACGGGGATAAACATGTTTTTTTTATGCGTCGTGAGTGGTCTGAGTACTATGGTCCCTCCGTAATAGCGTGAGCGTGCAACCACGTCGAGTTAGCAGTACCGCTAATACGGCGGAGGGTAGGGGGGGGCGATAGTATTCAGAACCTACGATGTAGCCAAAACACACATACGTTCCTCCGTTTTTGCTATCCTTTTTTTCCTTCTGAGTACTACTGTATGTTTTCCCCGAAATAGTGTCATGTAGAGCGCACGTGCGGCCGTAGAGCCCAGTTCGAGCAAGAAAAACGTGCCCACCAGCTGTATAGGTTAGCCCAGCGGCCAGGGCTGCATCGTGCTATATATATATTGGAAAAACAAAAAAACACACACACACACACAGCTGTGAGATCGAAGATTTTATCGAAACTCATCTTTGCAAGCTGAGTGGGATACTTCCATATATATGCTATATACCGATGCTGTAACTGGCTGTCGTCTTATTTCTCCACTTTTTCCCTGTCTGAAGTCTCAGACGAGTTTACCCCCCGTTTAGACCTTAGGCACGTTTTAGGACTGAACTCTCGCTGTGTGGACAAAACACTTGGGAATTTAACTCATATTCAGTTTTTGTTTTGTGCGGTGCAGTAAGTGCTACATGGGTTAAGAACCAATCGGAAGAAGAAAAAACAAAAGTGGCGGCGTGTCTCCGCGGCTGTTCGTTCTGTCCCGGCGACGCGTTCGCGCGAAGCGATTCGTCAGTTACGCCGAACGATACCGTGACCCCCCGCTTAGAGCGTACCAGATATCTCCTATTCTTGATGTCTAAAACAATGCGATCGAGTTGCGCGGTAGCAGCACAGCAACCTCGCTCGCTCTGGTTTGCTACAGGTTTTCTCAGACGCGTCTGAGCCTGGGCAGTGACAGGAAACATATTCCACCTTGACATATGTTCGTGTCCGCGAGCGCTGTTTGTGTGTGTGTGTGTGTGTGTTTTTTTTTTTGTTTTCTCTTCTTGTAGCTGCCATGTGCAGCACGGACAAACCGAATTGATTCTCCCCCTCTCCTCCTCTCTCGCCGCCAGCTGTCTCTGCACGAGATACAGCTGGCGCTGGCCCAACAGGCACACGACGAGCTCCTGCTGCGGCAGCTCGCCAAGGCCGTCGCCCGGTGTATGTCCAAGAAGGAGAGAGAGGAAAACGCCTCCCAATCCCAGAGAAAACCCGACTCGGCAAGCGTTAACGACAGACGCGGCGGCGGCGGTGGCGTCGTTCCCACGGGAATCTCAAGGACTAACGCGCGGAACGATGCGCGGAATTATCCGCGAAACGATCCCCGGAACGATCCCCGGCATGGCACGCGGAACGATACGTGGAACGCGTCGAGGAATGGCCTTGAGACAAGCGCGTCCGTCCGCTCCGTCAGGTGGGACAGTTGCGGGAGCTTGGAGGCGTCGCTTGATGGTACGGCGTCTTCGACGGGGCTGTCAGATGGCTTCGGCGGGCGAACGAAAAGGACTGCTGCATCTACCTCCGGTGAGCGGATTAGAAGAGCGAAACTCCGCTTCGTTTTGTTGGGGTGTTTGTTTCAAGGGTTTCGTTTTTTTTTGTTGGGATGCTGCCACGTCTCAAAGACGACGTTCAGGCATGTGACGCCGTAAAACAAACTAGGGAAGTACGTGGAAGTACGTAGCGCTTTGCGCGTCGGTCCAGCTTCGATTTAAAAATGGTTTATGGTCCACGTTACATGTAGCTGCCTCCATGTATACTTCCGTTCCAAGAAAGTGTTCAGGCGGTCGGATGTGTCTTAAGCCTTGGTCTAGGCTCGACTTGACTAAAATGGTTGATACTGTAGTCCACACTAACTCGTCATGGCGTGTTAATTTCCGACAAAATTCCCAGGGGCTGGGGTTGATTGTCAAGTGTGCCTCATACATTTTATCGAAGCGGGGTCAAGGTATATTCAACCCTTAAACAGGGAACCAGCGGGGTTTAGTTTGGCTTGGCTTGGCTTGGGTGGGCTTGGCTTGGCTTTACCTGGCTTGGCGCGGCTTGGCTTGGCTTGAGGTGTGGTTGGGTTGGGTTGGGTTGGGTTGGGTTGGGTTGGGTTGGGTTGGGTTCGGTTGGGTTGGGTAGGGTTGAGTTGGGTTGGGTTGGGTGGAGTTGCGGGGTGGTTGGGCTGGGTTGGGTTGAGTTGATTGGGGTGGTTTCGGGGTCGTTTGCTGTTGGGTGAGTTGGACCGTCTTCCTGACGTTCAACAGCCACGTATATCAATGTATGTCTACATATACGTACACGATTGCGGTTCATCGTGTATAGCCTCCAGGGGGGTTTGGGCAGGATAAGTTAAATTATTTAAGTGGTCGCTTGAGTCTGCAGGCGATGTGTTCCCCCGTTCTCTCGGCTCATTGTCTGAACTGATTCTTGTGTGGTGGAACAAACACTTACGTATCGGACACGCCTTATCAAACGCGTATGTGGAACGCCCTCTACGAAACTCACGCATACATCCACGCACGCACGCATGCACACACGATAGACACCCTTGGCCCGGTAACGGAATCTACGCTTGAATTACTGTTGTATGGTATCTCCCCGTTTATCCCTTTCTCTGGCGTTCGCAAAATCTTCGTCGATGTTGTTTTTTTTCCAGGCTCTTCTTTGGGACCCGAGACATCGGTAGCCGTTTCCGGAGGTGCAAGCACCAACGCTGACGATAACTATTCGGTAAGCGCGGGGTACGCGGGATCAAGGAATCAAAGCCTTGCGTCTTTGGTCCGGGCGGCGTTCCATGTTCTATATGTGTGTCGTAGCCACGGCATTCGCATAAGAACCAGAAAGAGGGGGGAGTGAGGCTGCAGGGCGTTGTGCTGTTGCTACTGGTGGGGGTGCTGCTGCTGCTGCTGCTGCTGCTGCTGCTGCTGCTGCATACAACCACCTTAAACCTAGAGTGGCTCTGCTGTCCAATTCACGTAGCATGTAGTGTAGTTCTGTCCATTACATGTACAAGGTTGGCACCAAAACACAGCCTCTGCACGTATATAGCGAGGAAGCGAGCATGCTTACAGATGTATGTGTAATCAGTGGCGAAACGTCACCAGCAAGCGGCGGCTGCCCCTGTGACTGCATTCACTCACGAGACGCGTCAGACGCGCCGCGCCGCGCGCCGCCGTGCGGAGGTCCAGAGCTGCGAGTAGTCAGACAGGTGCGCCTACTCTTGAAGCCGAGGACGCCGGCACAAAATCTTCCTACCGAGACCCTTTGTGCTGTCTCTTCCTAATATTTCTCTGTTTCCCGGCCTCTCTATATATATTTGTGTGTATGTCTCTCTTTGTCTCTATCTCTATCTCTCTCCCTCCCTCTTCACCCCGGCGCCACAACAACCGCGGTATTTGCGTGCTCTTTTGTTCCCTCCGTCAAAGCGCGCAACGGAACAATTCGAGCCATCGTGGCAATCCCCCAGCCCCCCCCCCGCGCCGCCAACAATTGCCATACGATCGTAGTCGATGGATGCCATTCTCTTCTCATCTACTTCCGTTATATTTCATCCGCTGCATCTGGGAAATGTTTCGAGTATGTTGACGATATCGAACTTTAGGGTATTCAAGTACGCCGCCCGAAACTCACCCGCCGGGCATATATAGGCAAACCTTACCAAACGCAACCTTCCCTTTTTTTTCCTTCGTGTGCCCTTCTACCTCCTCTTCCCGAATTATTATTTTTTCCCCACCTCCACTCAGTGGATTCTTGACGACGAGTCAAGCATAGATAGCATAGCCGAGATGGAAGGACTCAACGTGGCGGCGTCAATGGGCGAGAAGCGGGGGTCATATCGTTCGGAGTCGTCCATCCCTAGGACTGCCTTCAGAATTCAGGTAGGTACAGCAGCGAAAACCACACGAACTCGCACGAAATCACAACATAAAATTACACAATTGAACGTTAAAATTACACGAAATCTCCGCAAAATCTATCTCCGCAAAACCTGTCTCCACAAAATCTATAAAAAAATGCACAAAACAGAACACCCACTGTAGGGTAGACCAAAACAAGCAATGGTTGCGCTGTAGCAACGGCTGCGTTTATTTTTTGGGGAAAGCGTGCGTTCTTCACTACTAGTATGTTCGTTCAGTTATCGACTGCCGTTTTTTTTTTTTTTTTTTTCGGGTAATTTTCCTAGGCTGGCTGTCTTAGTGCTCGTTAGCTTAGGGCCGTTACTATCGCAGAACCTTTTGTCCTAATTGTCCTTGTTCTCCTGTTTTTTTTTCCCCCAAAAGAAAGAATAATGCTATTAATAAGCAATCGTGATGCTTTACCCTCTGCTAATTTTCCTGATTTAGGAACTGTTTCCCGGTGTTCTTGTTTTTTACCTGGGTTTTTGTTTCAAGCCAAAAAGAGGAAGTTCAGGAAACAGAATACTCAATATCTAAGACCCTTTAGTCAACAAGACAAAAAGAGGAAACTCAGGAAACAAAATATTCAATACCTACAGCCCTCTAGCAGGTCTCATGTGCTCCATACCACGTTCGGTGGCCGAAGTGTGCTTTCCTGCCGCGTTGCAAGCCTCGACATATAGTGTATTATTTTCCCTCTTTCGCTAAATTAATTAATTATCTCCTCGAGTACCACCACAGGTACATTAATTGAAGTACGCATATATATATATTAAAAAAATTAAACACAAAACACAGCTGTGAGATGCCTGCCCGGTACTATAAGGTGGCATCCCGATATAAGGCGGTCAAAATCGCTTTGCGCGACTGAGGCGAACTATGATAGGGGTACTCGTACGTAGCACTTTCTGACTGATTAATGTAGATGGGTGTATATTAGCATAAATTGGGTGGACGATAGGGCCTGGTGGGGTGTCTGTTAATATAAACTGTCCGTACCATAGAGTTCGATGCGTTCCAGTTAATTGGAATTGGCGACCACAATTGCCAGTCAATTGTAATACGAAGGAAACTACTAATAGATAATTAGACTATTGTCTATTGTCCAGGGTGTGGTATTATTAATGTATAGGCATGTTGTTCGTGGTATGGGGGGGTATAACTAATTAATTTCGCGATATAATATAAATATATTAATGTATAGGTAGGTTGTTCGTGGTATGGGGGGGTATCATTAATTAATTTCGCGAAAGAGGGAAAATAATATGCGAGGATTAATTGGCAAATTACCGCCACCCGGCAGTAAGGCGTTTCTCGTCCAATGCTAAGCCGTGCTCATAACAGTTTTTCGAAGCTCAAAACCTCCTCGACTTGACATATCCGTTCCATCTGAGGACAGGGGGGGGGGGGGGGGGGGGACATCGGCGGGGGGCCGGCGGGGTGGTTGCGAGGGGACAC
>MEHQ01002804.1:166725-180954 GCA_008828725.1 Saccharina japonica | reverse complement strand
TCCTCCTAAGATATCACAGTCAGTGACATCATTCCTCTTTCGCCGAGGCTATATGCACCCCCCCCCACGCCCATCTACCCCCTCTTCTTAGATCCCCCTTCCCCAAGGCTATACCCTCCGCATGCCCCTGCCCCCCCCACATGGCAATACGACTACGGCCATGCATGAATATCGAGTACCCCTCCTCCCCCCCCCTACCCCCCACCCTCGCCATCTCCATCCTCTGGAAAAGGCCTCTGCAGGAAACCCTGCGTCACCTTTTCTTGGGCGGAAACCCTCTTGCCCTCCTCCCCTTGTACCGGGAGAGGGTCCTCAGCGGTGTCGCGCCGGACCTGCTGGTACTCGACGACATGCACATAACCCGAGGCGAGCGCTCGGCGGCAACCGAAGAGCTCCGCGCCTGGGAAGAAAGCCGATGCGCCATGGCGGGGACGATGGCGGCGGCGGCGGCGGTGGCGGCGGCGTCACAAGGGAGGAAAACGGGGACAGGGGGGAGAAGGTTTTTATCGGGCGGTGTCGGGTTTAATGGAGCCGAGGTCGGCCCAGGAGGAGGGAGGGCTATCGACATCGTGCACTTCGGAGTTAAGGTGGGTGGGTGTGTGCGTTGTATGTGCACCGCCGTCGCGGGCGGCTGATTGGTGTTTTTTTCTGAGCGGAAGCTTTTGCATGGAAGGTCGATCGTGACGTGGGTAAGGGGTTTGGGTTAAGGTTATAGGGATGCGGATACCGAGTATTGATGATACGGTGGTCTTGAGGAGTCTTGTTTTATCTCAAGGCCGATCGGTGGAATATGTTTCCCCCTCTTCCCCCTTCGCCCTCTTCTCTCCATGAAACCGTCCACACACCGGACAGATCAAGGTATCCCCACTTTCTGATCTAGATATTGTTTACGGGTAGACAGACTCCTGATTTGTTTGATTTACGTGGATCATGTTGTCGGGTGGGAGCCGCAAACATCTGCATGATCCATAAGAGTAGCACAGGTTTTCCCGAGTTGGATATATACGAACACCTCACATTTTCCTGCACGACATCCGATAACGGCAGGTTAGGATTTAGATCATGACCTGTAGATTAGGATCTATCTGTGGATGATCTAGGTCATGATCTATATGTAAATGATCTAGATCATGATCTATCTGTAGACGATCTAGATAATTATTTATCTGTATATTATCTAGATCACGATATATCTGTAGATGATCTAGATCATGATTTATCTGTAGATGATCTAGATCATGATATATCTGCAGATGGTCTAGATCATGATCTGTCTGTAGATGATCTAGATCCTGATATATCTGTAGATGATCTAGATCATAAATATATATGAAGATGATCTAGATCACGATGTATCTGTAAATGATCTAGATCATGATCTATCTGTAGATGATCATTACCTATCCGTAGATGACCTAGATCATGATATATCTGTAGATTATCTAGATCATGATCTACATGTAGATTATCTAGATCATGATCCATATGTAGATGATCTAGATCATGATATATCTGTATATTATCTAGATGATGACATATCTGTAGATTATCTAGATCCGTATCTATCTGTAGATGATATAGATCATCATCTATCTGTGGATGGTCTAGATCATGATATATCTGTAGGTGATCCAGGTCCTGATCTCTATGTATACGATCTAGATCATGATCTATCTGTAGATGATCTTGACCATGATCTATTTGTATACGATCTGTAGATGATCTAGACCATTATATATCTGTACATGATCTAGATCATGATCTATCTGCAGATGATCTAGATCATGATATATCTGTAGATGATATGTCCGGTATGTGAAGCCTTCAACCGTTTCACTTCACCGAATGGCCCCAACCGCGTGGTGACCCCCGCCCCACAGGTCATTCAGCTATCGAACCTTCCAGCGCTGAAGGAAGCTGAACCCAGCCTTCCGGGTGGTGAGGTGGGCGGTGGCGTGTCTACCACGGGAACTGGGGTTGCTGGAGCAGGCGAGGGTGGCGGCGACGGTGATGGTGTACCAGGGCCGTCGTCTCAGGGGTGGGGAGAGGTTCAGGTGATCGAGTGGGGGTCGGCTGTTGATGTGGTGTGCGTGGTTATGGGGGCTATGGTGGCCACGATCAAGGTGGTGGTGGTGGTGGTGGTGGTGGTGGTGATGATGATGGTGTTGGTGGTAATGACGAGGATGGTGTTCATGATTAGGATGATGACGATGGAGATGATGGTGACAAAGATGATGATGATGATGATGATGATGATTGTAATGGTGATGATGATTGCGACGATGAGCGCAGTGACAACGATGACCTCATTACTACCCTTACCCCGGTACGGAATTGTACGTACCTATACCGTTTACTCCAGGACAACACAGGCCACCACTGCCGAACAAGCCCCTCCCCCCCAAACATAGAAATAAAATAACTTACGTAGTGCGCCCTCGTCTACATGCAAGAACATCCGCCTCTCCAGCGGTTCTTAGCAGAATGCAGCCCACCCTTCAAACGACCCGCCAAACACCTCACGGCGCTTCGTGCTTGGTGCAAACAATGTCTGCCTGTTCAATGAAAACCCGACGTCTCCGTCCCGGCATTGTAGGGGTGCGAGAGCCTATGGTAATATGGGTACAGTAATTCTTGACATGAGTACCCCGCCCCCGCCGCCGCCGCCCCCACTTTCCACACGACCCTCCTCCGCCGGGAACCCGACTTATTTGTACTCCACATTTTTTTTAAAGCAGAATTATGGGACAACAAAATCGCCCAAAACAAAACCAGTCGCACCAGCATCCCCCCCAAAACAAAACTCCTCCTCTCGCACCACCACCACCGCCGCAGTTTTCCATCATGGCAGACGACGATGATGACGACGACAATTCGGGCGAGTCTGGCTCGTCGGGAGCCTTCGCCTGGGCTCGAGATTTCACGCCGCCGCACGAGAAGCAACCACCACCACAGCCGACAGAAAATTCTGCTAACTTGGACACGTCTCTAGCTTCCGCCGCCACCACCACCACCGCCGCCGCCGCCGCCGCTGCCGCCGCTGCCGTGGACGATGGACGCCCTCCTATCGGGAGGCAGGAGGCCACGCCGAGCGAGGAGGAGGAGGGGGGGGGGGAGGAGGAGGACGCTGCGTGGGACATCGTCCTGGCAATGCCACCGTCGAAGGCGGTGCGGGACGGGGTGCACTTCCGAGGGCTCCGTGTCTCACTTTTCGCTGTCGATGACGATGATGATGATGATGATCGAGAGGAGGTGCGTGCGTGCGTGCGTGCGTGCGTGCGTGCGTGCGTGCGTGCGTGCGTGCGTGCGTGCGTGTGTTTGTTTCTGTCGAAAGGAAGCTCCTGAGGCGCGTGCTACAATAGAGGTAGCACTTTTTTTACCGCTTTTGTTTCTGAATGAATTACAGGGAAGGGAATGGAGTCCTTAGCCCAAACTGGTCGGAATTCCATCATTTATTGTGTTTGAAATAATTTTCGTTGTATACGTGGCCCACGATGGGAATGTTCATCGGGTACATAGCACTTTGTTTTTCACATAAAATCAGTTTTTCGGGTGAGGTATAATGCTCCTCAAGTAATAAGTGACCACCCTTACAAGGCAAGAACATGGGACTGGTGCTATGGTAGGGAGGGTAGCCTGACTTTCACTACCACGTTTACTCCACTCGGGCGAGTGTCTCTGTACCTCGCTCAAAAACTGGACGCAGGGATATATTGTTGTCGCAGAGTAGCAAGCATATACCATGGTGGTGGATATCTCGAAAGCGTAAAGGGTTAAGAGTTAAAAAAAATAAACGCGTAGAAATATGGTGGCCACTCGGCGGAGTGGCTCTCATCCGCTGAAAATAATGGACATAAAAGCGACCCCCCTACCGTAGCACCAGTCATGGTGCACCTCTGCCCTTAAGATAGCATGCGTCCTGATGTGTACGTAGCTTTTCCGCAGGAGGTCGGGGTTCATGGGAGGCGTTCCTGACTTCGGAAACTGCTGTGCCACCCCCAAATACGGTAGAGGTGTCGTAGATAACGATGTCGCTGGGGGGAGGGGGGGGGGGTTGGGGAGGTGCTCTGGGGTTGGAACAGCTGTGGGAGTTCTAGGGCTTTGAACACCTGTAGGGGTTTGTGGAAGGCGTTCTGTTCTGGAGTTGGAACAGCTGTGGGAGTTTCTACGAGTATAGGCGGTGTATGTTCATACGACTACGGCCATGCCTGACATAACTACACCCCCTCTCATCCCTCACACACCTCCGTACACCCTATGCGCTTTTTCCTGGTTGTCGATCGGACCGCTAAATCATTTATAACAGGCGATGACCAACCACAAAGAGAAGGAGCACGACGGGGCAGGTACACCAGCAACAACAGCAGCCTCTTCTACAGCGGCCGATCCCACGGCAAGAAATAGATGTACCGGGTCCAAGTATCGGGCGAACGACAGCATGGAGGACGCGACGAGATCGAGCAAAATCAGCGGTGACTGTGACACGGAGGGGGGCGGGGCGGGGGGCCCTGATTGCCGGCGGCGATGCTCAGTACGGCGGCGGTGGCGGCGGCGGAGGCTAGTGGGACGGGGTTTACTGCCGGTCTCGTCCTTTCTAAACCCGGAGTGGATGCGGGAGCAGCGCTTGCGGCAGCGACTCGCGCGAGAAAAAGAGGCTGGCGCTTCTTCTTCAACAGAAGAAGGCAAGCCTCGATAACGCATGCCATGGGTGGGTGTGTGTACTCTGTATCCTTTCGGGTAACTGAGGAAGGCAGTGGGTGGCGCTGAGAGAGCTTACCCGTAGGCTTCGAGTTACATCATTTGTGCGGGGTGGAGAACCTTTGCTCCGCACAAGGGGAATGATCGTATCACGTAATGTGTATCTGGTACATGGTACGGCACCCACGAGGCAGTTACATAGTGCTCCCATTGCTGCCTCAGGAAATGGCCACGCCATAAATAAATTAACTCATCGAAGCTGTCATCAATATGCAAGTCCGCCTCACAAGCGGTTCTTAGTAGGATGCAGCTCACCCTTCATACGACTCGCCCAACACCGCACGGCGCTTCGCGCATAGCAATGTCTGCCTGGTCGATAAAAACCCGACATGCTCCGTCCCGGTATTGTAGGGATGCGAGGGTCTATGGTCATACGACTACGGCCATGCATGAAAATGAAGTACATCCCCCCTCCTTCTTCTGTTCGGTCCTCCTGCTCTTGTATAATTATGGTACAACTATACGCCCTGTCATTTCCAACTCTCGAATTATCGAATGTTTCTCTCTACCAACTACTCGCTTGCCCCCCCCCCCCTCTCCCTATGGTCATACGACTACGGCCATGCCATGAATATGAAAGTAACGTACCCCCCCCCCCCCGCCTGCCTCGTCTCGAAAGGGATCGGCGTGGCAATGGTCAAATGACTAAGGCAGCAACAAATGAGTAGCCCGCCCCCCCCCCGCCACCTCCAGGAGACAGCGTAGCGGCCGGGGTCGGAGCGGACCCCGACAGCAAGAAGACCGCGCCGGCGCCCGCACTGTCGCTATCCTCCTCGCCATCATCGTCTCCGCCGCCGTCAGCGTCCCCATTCTGGCAAGATGGTGATGCGGACATCTCTGGCGTGTGCGACCTCGTGCTGGAATCGTGGGTGGAGCGACAAAGCTTGGCTGATGGTGGCGCCGTGGGTGCCGGCGACGGTGGCGGTAGCGGTGTTGGTGCCGGCGGGGACGAGGGTGCCGCGGCGGCGGGTGGCCCAGCGGGTGAAGAAGGGGGGGGTGGCGGTGCTGTGGAGGGAGCGCTTGACCCCTCCTTGCCCGCGTCGATACAGGTGGGTGGGTGGGTGGGGTGCCGCTTTTGAAACAAACGCGGGAAGTTTTTTTTTGTTATTTATTGTTTTTGTTTTGTTTTGCGAATACGAGCACTTTTCAATGTTACAAAAGCGAGGAACTGACGTGAAGACGATGCAGGGAAATGGTCACTGTGTATATAAAAACAAACAAACAAACAAACAAACAGCAGCTGTGAGATCGAGGGTTTCGTCGAAAACCCTTATTTGCAAGCTGCGCACCGGTATGTATGATACTTCCACCGCGCGCACTTGCGTGTTTTATGCGACTTTATGACGGTGTCTATCTCTTACTGATAGTATATATACCAGGTATGACACACGCCTCGTTCCGAAACTAAAACCGTACCACTCCCAAGGAGCAGAGACCAGACTTGGGGCCCAAACTCTTTTTGCTTGGTTCCCTTCTGTGAACGCATTCTTTTGTTGTTTTTTTTGCTGGGGAAGAGGAGAGGCGAGGGGGGGGGTTCTTGCCGCTGCCTGCTGCTGCTGCTGCTGCTGTAGAAAAACGATACATCCCTCTCTCGAAGGAAAATTGAGGCCACCGCCCTCTTGGAGTTAGGGTGTTACGGGGGACCATAGTGAGCAGGACCTACCGTATATGCTAGTGTATATCACACCCCCTGGGGTTGATTTCAAAGCGAAGTTTGTCCTTAACCAGGGAGGCAGGCACAGACAACGAAAAAGGCGGCTTTCGGGGGCATCTCGTCGAGGTCTTTCCATAAACGGGTCGCTCGGGGTTAGCGCTCGACCGGTCGTCGATCAAGCCAGCGTTGAAATTCGTCCGAGGGGGTGTGGTATACAGTGTCATATACGGCACGGTACACAAAAAAAAAAAACTACCAGGTACATTTCAACCTATTTTTACCTATTTTAACCTATTTTTATGGTCCCCCGTAAGAGTATGAAAAACTTAATCAAGACGTGAAAAAAGGATAACCTTACTGTTTGCCCATCTGCCGGAAGCTGAATTTAACAAAACACACACATATCATATATATATACATATTTTGCGAGATCGAAGTATCACACACAGCTTGCATAATATGAGTTTCGACGAGGAAATCCTCGCTCTCACAGCTCTTCTCCTTTTTAATGTTTATAACATATACCTGGTACATATTGTTTGGTCATCATTGGAAACGGCCGCCGCCATCATTCTGTTGCCGTAATAGTAAAAGCCAGTGATCCCCCATTAAAGAAGTTTCGACAGAATATTCGCGACAGCACAGGGCTATAGATATATAGATAGATGGATGGGCGGTGAAGAGGAACAACATCGTCGTCGTTTAGGCATATATTATAGCGTAAACGAAATGTACGTCACAAATAGTTGAGCATTTCCCCCTGCATATGCCCCTCGCAGCCGCTGGGCATGTGATGGGATCTTCTTCGAACAATGCCGACGAGGCATGTTGTACGAACCTCCCGCGTCCTCCTACCGATAGTCCAAACCTTGGGGCAGGTCATCGGTTTTTGCGCTGGATGATCTAGATCTTTCAGGGCAGATAGACTCCTGATCTGTACGGTCTGTATGATCTGTATGGTTTGTATGATTTGTATTATTTGTATGATTTTTATGATTTGTAGGATCTGTATGATCTGTATGATCTGCAGGATCTAGCTCATGTTGGCGGGTGGGGGCCGTATATAACCTGCATCATGTAGCATGTTGTTTCCTGGGCTCCCCGGCCCCCGTTTGGCACATTCACCAAAGAAAGCCTACCAGGTACGATACAACGCCATTTATTTTATCCATCAACATACTAAACTCAAGACATTTACCACTCTGGGCGTAAATTTAAGGACCGATTGGTCTTCATATTGATGTAGAAATGGTCCTTGTATTCCCGCCCAGAGTGGAATTAGTTTCCACCCCCTACGAGGGACACGATATGCGGACCCCGCACAACACAACAACCTCTCGCAACGGCAAGCGAGGAGCTAGATAGATGATCTATAATAGATCACGAACTATCTGTCCGAGGCATGAAACAAGTCGTTTCCGTAGGCCTTCATGAACTTGGCGAACGGGTAGCTATACACTGGACGCGTGCTACGGTAGAGGTAGAACCTTTTGGCTGAATCGTTTTCTGAACGATCGGGCTCCTTAACCCAAATTCGTCGGACTTTCATTTTCGTGACGAAATGTGTTTCAGAGTACACTTCGGTCATGAGATTTCTCATCCGACAGCACTTTTATTTTCCTCCAACATCATTTTTTTCGGTGAGGTATATACGACGCTCCTTAAGTGGGGAGCTCAGAAAAAAACATGGCGCACCTCTATCGTAGCATGCGTCAAACTCGTAGCGAAACCGCGGTAGCCTGCGCAAGCCTTTTTGCTTTACCACTGCAAACGTGGAAACACGCAGGACAGATGACGACCTACAGATAGATCATCTACATATCATCTACAGATCATCTACAGATCATCTAGATCACTACCTGCCGCTATGAGACGTTGTGCGGGATCTGTATATAGTACAGATCAAGCAGATTGTACGGCTCCCACGCGGCAACATGAGCTAGATCATAAAATATCATACATGTAGTACATGTCATACATATCATACAGATCATAAATAGCATACAGATCATACAGATCATACAAATATCGAAATCATGATGTGGGAATCGACGATCTGCCTGGGGTTTGAAATTGTATCCTACACGTACGACGTAGCCCCAAGAAACGTCTCCCCAAAAACGTCGGTGGAGATCGAAAGGGGTTTCATGTGCCTCGTGGGTCCGTCAACCACGTCTATTCGTCTGCCAACCATGCATGTATGTGGTCTTCTGCCAACCATGTATGTTTGTCTGGTAAGCATGCATATTTGTCTGTCCAAAGTGTGTGTCTATCACCCATGTCTGTTTTATCTGCTGCCAACCATCATGCCTGTTTTGTTTGTTCCTGTGTTTGTTTGTTTGTTTGTTTGTTTGTTTGTGTCCACGTCGCCTCGTCGTTCAGGTGGAGATCACCTTGAACCCGCGCGCGGCTATGCGAGCTTTCATTGGCCGCCGCGCGGCCCCAGCTTACGAGTAGCCGACCAAGAAGCAGAGAGAGAGAGAGAGAGATAATGTAGCAAGGAAATGTCTGCAGCTACGAAAACAGCAGCAGCAGCAGCAGCAAGAGTGGCTGTACCACTCCGACCGCACCACGCGCCGGGGCCGAGAGGAGAGATAACTTACGTTTAAATTTTGCCTTCGAAGTTTAGACCGGATTGGTTTCTACGGTGGCTTGGCAGGCTCTGATCATCTCGCACTTTCCCCCCCCCTTTTTTCCCCTCCCCATCTCATATTTGACCTTCGCCCACATTTCTATCTCCCTCCTACCAATATGATAGTAATAACTCAGATCCGGGGTCACTAAGTAGGCTCTTCTCCCCCCTTCCCACTGCGGTTCGCGCCTTGCATTTTGCTTTCGCGAGAAGACATTCAGCCCTTTCTTCCCTCGTCGACTCGCGTCGACTTGCATGTAGTGTTTTACTGCTGTATTAACTGTTTTATTCTTAGGGATCCAGAGACCCCAAGTGGAAACCCCTCTGTGCATATACTTATTATACTAATGGACATGGAGCCATGGACAGACCATATGTAGCATGTAGCATGCTATTATTTCTTGAGTATTGTTGTTGTTGTTGTTGTTGTTGTTGTTTTTTTTTTTTGTTGTTGTTGTTGTTGTTGTTGTTTTCACATGAAAGCATGTCCAAATATGTACGTACTGGTTCTATCCCGTTCTGCAATGATACTACTGCTGTACTACTCTCATCTCCCGCGCCCGCAAAAGGAGAAGAGCTATGACCCCCACCCGCGGGGACCAAGCGTCATCCGAAAACAACAAAAAAAAGACGACAGGAGCTGCCTGCTCAAGCAACGAAGAAAAAATAAAAATACGCGCCGCCAATCCAGCGGATCGCTGCGAAGAAGAAAAAAAAAAAAAAAACGTGCCGCCAATCCAGCGGATCGCTGCGAAGAAGAATTAAAAATACGCGCCCCCAATCCAGCGGATCGCTGGCATAATCCATCACGCTACGGGCACGTCCCAAAGCCCCTTCCTTCCTTGCGAGTCACGCAACGTGGGCCCGGGGGCACGATAATTATTACTACAAGCGCGTTTCGGAGTCAGGCTGTTTCTTGAAATTCGAGTGTGGGTCATGTTTTGTTTGCGGTACGTACTGTTGTAGTAGCAGTCAAAACGGGTGAGTTCCCGAATAAGCTGTGGACGGGGGCGGCTCGAGCGTCGCGGTGCGAGCTTTTACCATGGGTCGGAAAAAAAAAAAAAAAAAAAGTGTTGAAGAAACATATGACTTGAATGCTACGGTAGCCTGCATGCAGGTGCACCATGATGTTTTTTAATGAGGGTGGTCAATCTCAAGTAGGAACTCTGTACCTTTTAACAAAAAAAAAAACTGATTTTTGGAGGAGGGGGAAGAAAGTGCTACGTAACCGAGGAACAAATACCACGGCCTATATAACGATACAACCGAGAAATATCGCAACACAAAACATGCAATTCCAACCATTTTAGGACTGCAGACCCGTTTTGGGGACAATCCACTCTAATTATACGTAATTTGTCCCCAAAACGGGACTCCAGTCCTATAAGGGATAAGAACTGGTCCCACGATTTTGGGGACAAACTACTTGGAATGAGAGTGGGGTAGAGTATTTTTCAGTTCTGAATGATGGGTTAAGGAGCCCCTTGATTCAGAAATGTTTCCAGCCAAAAAACGGTACACACAGCAGTACCTCTACTACTGCTGTAGTAGCAAGCGTCCAATGCGCGGTCTCGATGAGAGCCTCGCGCACAGTCTGATCTTCTAGCCTTGGAGAAGCAAAGAAGAAGCAACCGATGAACTGACAACAACGTCGATTTTGTGTCTGGAAGAAGGGGATTGCCGGAGCTCGTCGTACGTACGTACAGTAGTCCAAAAAGGCAAAAAACAAAAAAAATGCCCGTACGTATCATATTTGTTTCAGTTGGACTGGCGACAGACAGCAAAGCATCCCCCAATTTTATAACATTTCGATGGCTGAAAGTAGTCCAAGTCTTCCGTCCAATCGCCGATGATACAGACGCTGCGCCGGTGCGGCGAAACACGCACAACCATTATCGCTCGCTCTCTCAACACCACCACCAACCCATCCCGCGATAGAGATTCGGTATGATCAACCATGTTTTCCTTTTGCACGAATCGTTCGATTACCACCACCACCACCACCACCACCGCCGGTGCCGCCGCCATCATCGCCACGCCTGCTGCTCCCCCCCCCCCCCCCCCCCCCCCCCAAAGCCTTTTGTGGCAACGCAACGCTTCTGCACGTACAAACGAACTTCTAAACGCGGGGACAGCGAATAAACACCCCCGCCTTGGGTAGCAAGGCGGAGTTTCCACGCTAGGAATGTCTCCAAGCACAACAAAATGCAGATATATCTCAAACACGCTTTCGATGCCCCCCCCCCCCCCCCTCCGCCGTGGACCACCACCACCTCTTGGGGCATGTGGGAAACCCACTTTGAGCAAGCAAAGCGAGCAAGCAAAGCGAGCAAGCAAAGCCATGGAAAGCCATGGAAAGCAAGCGAAGCAAGCAAAGCAAGCAAAGCAAGCAGAGCAAGCAAAGTAAGCAAAAGCAAGCAAAGCAAGCAAAAGCCATGGGAAGCCAGCAAGCGAGCAAGCAAACAAGTGAAAGCAAATAATTAGCACACGGCAAACGGGGTCAAGGCCACAGCAGGGACACCTCTCTTCCTCTCCGCCACCTCCCCCTGCCCCACCTCTCAAAAACCAATCGTTCGACACCAGCAACAAAAACTAACTAGGGCCCGACTAAGTGACCCGATCGCGCGAACGTGTACTCACAAGCGACACCCGAAAAGACACTTGACTCATAACTACGCCCCCTGCCTGGTCGGCAAAATCAAACAAAACCGGGATAAAAGAAAAAAAGAAAAACACAAAATGAGAGTTGCAAGGACGAAGGTTTTCAAGGGTACACATGGCGTGACAGTGAGTGATTCTGCGGTGCCGGTAGATATTTTCGGCGGCGCGTTTGCGGTTTTTCTTTTCTTCTTCGTTCTAAGTTGCCGAAACAAACTCGTCTTTTTGGTCGTGGTACGTCGAAATACCAGGAGCGGCTTGAACAAAAGCGGCACTTGCTATTCTACGAACCAAAAGTTATTTTCGTCGCCGAGAAGAACGACCGGAAAACCTGCCGCTGACGGTTACACCACCCCGGTGACGGTTACACCGGCGACGGTTACAACCAAACCGGTGACGGTTATGCCGCTGACAGTTACACCGCCGACGGTTACATCGAAACCGCTGACCCACAAAACACCGCCTTCACGCCGATTCAAAAGTCTCAAAACGTCCCCAACCCCGAGCTCAACGCAACCGCGGTTCTTCGACCCACCACGCGGTCTCCCTCCTTTTCCGTACACAAACAACACGCACAACACAAATCAGGAGGGAAAACGGTTTGACACACGCCCCAGAGCCCACAAAACGCCGCCTCCACCCCCGCCTTCCACCATGACCGGCACCACAGAGAGCTCTACACCCCAACCTTTTACTCTCTCAGTCTGCCACCCCCCTCCCCCTCCCATACACACGGCCAACCCCCAAAGGAAACCCTAAGAAATCTCGGAAAAAACGTCTCCATGTATGTACGTAAGAGTACTGTACCAGGTACACCATTGGTACACACAAAAATAAGGGACGCGAAGCGAAACCGAAGTATTGCACGCATTTGTTTTTGGCAAAAGATGACACCAGTACCACTGAGCAAAACTTTTAATGAAAAAACAAAAAAAAATGCTGGGTGTTTTTGTTGTTGTTGTTGTGGTTGTTGCTGTTTGTAACTTTTTCTTAAGAAAAAAAAGAAAGAGACACACACACGCACAAACAAAACACGACCAAAGCACAACACGAGTTGGGAAAGAAGAAGAAGAAGGAGAAGGAGGAGGAGGAGGAAGAGGCAAAAAAGGACGACCGACAAATAAGAAAAAAAGAAAGAAAAAAAAGACAAAAAGAAAAAGAATACGCCGACACCCGGCTACTACTAGCCCCAGCCCCGGTTTCACTCCTCCGAGTGCATGCCACCAAGAGAGAGATAGAGAGAGAGGGAGGGAGAGCGCGTGCCCCGAGGATAAAAGTGGAAGAGAAAACGGTTAAGGTCATGCGCCGGCAGGGGGGATGGGCATCCCGTACTGCTTCTTCAGCCGCTGGAACAAGACGTCCTCGCGTCCCTTATACCGCGCAAGCGCCTCTTCTACGCTGTCCAGCTTTTCCGGATTGTTCTGATCGGAGGCGGTAGGTGGAAGGGAGGGGGGGGAGTGGGGGGGAGTGGGGGCAAGCGAAATGGTGACACAAAACGCACGGACATAACAGGAATAAGAAACGGAGGGGGGGGGGGGGCGGGGGAACGGGGGGTGTACTTCATTTTCATGCATCGCCGTAGTAGTATGGCTATAGACTTTCGCATCCCTACAATGCCGCGACAGAGCATGTCGGGTTTTCACCGACCCGGTAGATATTGGGGGGCGACCGTCGCATATGCTGAGTCTTACAAAACTATCGTACAGGCGTAGAGGGGGGGGGGGGGGGGTGTACTCATGTTGTGCACGGCCGTAGTCATATGACCATAGACCCTCGCATCCCTACAATGCCGGGACGGAGCGCGTTGGGTTTTCACCAACCAGGCAGACATTGCTTGCACCAAGCGCGAAACGCCGTGAGGTATTGGGCGAGTCGCATGGAGGGTGAGCTGCATCCTGCTAAGAACCGCCTCTGAGGCGGACTTGCATATGGACGACAGCTTCAATGAGTTAATTTAATTTCTGGTGTGGCCACTTCCGGAGACAGCAATGGGTTTTACTATGTAACTGCCTCGTGGACGCCTTACCATATTAACACTACGTGATACGACCATTCCCCTTGTGCGGAGCAAAGGTTCTCCACCCCGCACAAATGATCTACTCGACCGCCAGCTTTGGTGACCGCCAAAAAAAAAAAAAACGGCACCCTGGTTGTCTAGCTCACGCAGCGAGTGGCGTGTTTTACAGCGTCGTTGCCAACCGACGCCAACCCAACCTATAAATATATCATATATTCAAGGGGGGGGGGGGGAGGTGGACGAGGGAACGAATCAACCCCTTCGGGACTTGAGAAAGTAGGGAAATCTCGAAAGCATATTATTAATAGAATTTTTTGCAGATATTCAAAGCGAGTCGACGAGGGAAGAAAGTGCTGAACCCTTCTCGAGAAAAATAAGGAAGGCGCGTACCGTAGAGGGGCGGGGGGTGGGGTGCTGCTTTGTGACCCCGAGTCTGAGTTACGAGTAGGATGGGGCAGGAGGAGGAAGGGCGAGGACAATAAATGGGATGGAAAATAAAAAAAAATTGAA
>MEHQ01002804.1:128004-152506 GCA_008828725.1 Saccharina japonica | reverse complement strand
ACACACACACAAATCATGGACGCACATACACAAACCATGGGCACACACACACAAATCATGGACACACACGCCCCCACCCACCTCCAAGGAGTGGTGGAAGGAGGGGTCGACGCCGCAGCAGCCGGGCTTGAGGCTGCACGATGACTTGGGGTCAGCCGACAGGCGCTCGCGCAGCAGATGCGCCGAGTCAAGCAGGTTGCGCCACAGCGTACGGTCGGCGGCCACCTCGGACCCGCTCGAGTCCTCCACCGCCGCCTGTAAAACAAACAAACAAACAAACAAACAAACAAAACATGAAGCGAGCAGAGTGAACCAGGAGTTTGCCAGCACGGGGGGTAGGGGATCTAAGAGCGAATGGCGGTACGGCAGTGGTCCCTCTTATAGTAGTGCCGGTGATCGCCAGCCAACAATATATACCGGCACTATATATAGCCCCTCATCGTACGGGATGTACATCCTGCATGAGGACATATAAAACCCGTAAGTACGCGCGACCGAAGTATCACGCTCAGCTACGCAAAGATGAGTTTCGACGAAATCCTCGATTTCACAGGTGTTGTTCAAAAAATCAAAAAAATACATAAATAGCGGCAACCGGCTCTACTACTCCGCACACTGCCACGCTGGTTGCGGTGCGAGTGGTCCCTATATAGTGACAGTACGAGTGGTCCCTGTATAGTGCCGGCTGCCCTATATAGTGCCGGTGAATTCGCTTGGCACAGCAGTTGGGACTAACGAGTGTGGTAGTGTGTGGAGTAGTGCCGGTTGCCGCCATAGTGCCGGTATTGTTGGTTGGCGTATACCGGCACTAAAGGGGGACCACTACTGTACAGCAGGAGTTACACACAAGGCCAAGGAGAGGCGGACGCGCCAGCCCAAAAAATGCAACGACCCGCTCTCCCCATCTTCGCAAAAAAGCGCCCCGCCCCCTCCGTCCCGGCATTGTAGAGAAGCGAGATGCGAGGGTCTATAGTCACACAACTACGGCCATGCATGACATGCGTACACCCCCTCCAATTCATCACCGCCTGGTTGAAGATCCCCCCCCCCCCCCCCCCCCCCCTCACTGCCTATGCCTCGCATTATCCTCCTTATCTCCCGTTACACCCTCTTTGGATGTGTTGTTCGTGCTGTTATGGAGTAGGATACGGTGCGCCGTCTCAAGGGCGATGCCGATGGTCAATGGTGTCAAATCCACTAGGCAAGCCAACAAATGAGTACCCCCCCCTCCCCTCCCCCAAGATGCTCCGTCCTCCCTACCCCTCGCCCCCCAGTCCACCCTAACCTTTCTTCTCTCTCACCAGCAACGCGCGAGCCACGAGATAGTCCATGTCCAAGCCGCCGCACGACGAGTCTCCCGCCAACGCTTTCACGCGGTACTCCATGCTCTCCGCAGCCCCTCCCCCACCCCCACCTCCTCCCTTCCCCTTCTTCTTCTTCTTCTTACCGCCGCTGCCAACGGTAGCATTGTCGGAAGTAGCCGTTGAAGTTTTCGCAGTGGCATCATCGTCAGTTGAAGTTAGAGCCGATGGGTCTGTGCGGGTCGGGGCGATGACGGCCACGTCGAGGAAGCTTGCACCCATGCCCACGGAGACGATGAGGTCCTCGGGATCCTTCAGCTCCGCGGTCGACCTGCAAAGGCGGACCGGACCGGCCACAGCCACAGCCAGCCACAGCAACAGCCACACAACGGTAATCGAAGGCATCGAAGAAAATCAGTGAAACACGATTGATTGAGGGTAAAGGAAAACATGTGCGAATAGTATTCGTATATATATAGCAACATGAGCTATGTCATATTACGGGGGACCATAGGTAAACAGGACCTACTGGTATCTCTCTAGGATGAAGAATCGGCACAGACACTGGGTGTGCTGGATGTCGACGGGTAGAAAGGACGGTTTAATGTGAAGAACACACACACGGTACACACAAAAACCTATCTATTTGCGTATTTTTATTAACAATATTTGGTCCCCTATTTATCATGGCCCCCCGTCATAGTTTATACACAGTTAGTACGGCGTACGAACGCGGCAGCAGTCAATACTTTTCCCTGCTCTGGCTACGTAAGGCTCGCGGCATATTGTGATATCAACGTTTTGAGCATACTCTTAAAAGTCTATTGTAAAGGGTTTACTGTTGTAGAGCGGCATTCCTCGCTTAGCACAAATGCTTGTGTAACTGTAAAATTACAAAAGTATATAGGGACTCGCGCAGCAGGACATTAAACAAATTTCGAAAAAAAATCATAAAATTATCGAGGTACCAGAGAATATGTGTTTTGAATGTACGGGAGAAGTTAACCAATCAGCGGTTAACCAATCAGATGAGTACGGTTTATCTGTACTCGAGTAGCCTGTTCGTCGTATATACCCACCGGGGATAGCTTGTATCGTCAACTCGCGAGCGAAGCACGTAGCGAAGCAGGGTAGCGATACAGGTACAAGGTGGGGTGCGGACTACTTCGAATTGCTGTAACTCGTATACTCGTAGGTGTGCGCACATTACCTAATATTCTCGAGGCTCATTCCTCCCTTGAGACGTTCTATACTGATAGTAAGTCAAAATCGGCTTCACGAACCATGTATAGTACGAAGTAGTGGTCGTGCCGCAATAGTGCGGAGGGTGGTGTGTCAGGCGTAATTTATCGCACTGAAGTGGGACCCCCGCAATAACCCGGGATAGTGCAGCACCGCACGATTAATATAATAACATACCTCTACTATCGTCGCACACGCGTCAGCAGGACATTCGTAACTTTTCAACAAAAACAAAGTGTATGCGTAGTATATATAATGGGTGAACGGCGTACGGCGGACGCTTCAGGCAACTCGAAAGGGGTCCCCGTCCCCTACCCACTTTTGACCCGTTCAAATGCAAAAAAAACTCTCGCTATTCGCTCGAAACAAACGTGTTTTCTGGCCGGTTATATAATACCTGGCACCCGTTTTGACCACGATGCCAATACTAAACGGGGATTATATCCCCGGCAAGATTTGTTCGGAGTCCACTACAACAGTGCATCAAAATATGGTGGTACGTATCACACAACGCCCCCCCAGGCCCCGGCCCCACCCCCGCCTCCATCCCCTCCCTCTCACCTCCCCCACAGGTAGCCGACAGCGGCTGCCAGGCTAGACCCCACGAAGCGGCCGGGCACCATGCCGGCCAGGAAGACCGACCTCTGGAGGGCAACGCGGTGAAGGTCTCCGAGGCAATCGGGTGCGCTGAGGCTGCAAGTCTTCAGGGTCACGCTGTGAGCCTCTTCCGCCTTCGCCTGTGTACGTAGGATGGAGATGTGAAATAAGGAGTGTGTGTGTGGGGGGGGTGTATTCATTAGCCGCATGTCATGCATGGCCGTGGTCGCGCATGGCTATAGACCCTCGCATCCCTACAAGGCCGGGACGGAGCACGTTGGGTATCCACCAACCAGGCAGACATTGCTGAGGAGTGGGTGTGTGGGGGGGGTGTACTCAATAGCCGCATGCCGCATGTCATGCATGGCCGTAGTCGCGCATGGCTATAGACCCTTGCATCCCTGCAAGACCCGGACGGGCTCTCACTTTAACCAGGCAGGCCAGTTGCTTGCACCAAGCGTGAAGTGCCGGGATGTATTGGGCGAAGTCACGTCAAGGGTAGGCTGGATCCTCTATTCAGAACCGACCTCTGAGGTAGGTGGGCCTTTTGCTTGCATATTGCATATTGATCGCAAGCAAGCGTCGAATGAAGTGGTTTGTTTTTCGGGAGGTGCGAGGAGGATGGGAACCACTTTTGAACTACTGTCACTCACGAATATAGAAAACCAAAAAACAAACCGGCCGGAGACAAGACACAAGAGGCAGACGCGTCATGACACAGACACACACACCACCCCACCCCATTCCACTCCACCTCACTCCATCTCACTCCACCCCCCCTCACTCCACCCCACCTCACCCCACCCCAACCCACTCACCTTGACCCCCGCAAGGAGAACGCCGAGGATCTCCTCAGGAGTGCACCACACCTCCTTATCCTTAGCGTCCGCGGCGTCGGGGGAGGTGAGTAGGATTCTCACCCCGGAAGTTTCGGCGTCTTCGGCCTCCTGGGAGTTCTCGGGGGAAACCCTGCGAGGAGGCGGTGTTTTATCAGTGCGAGCGAATCGAGTTGTTAATACGAGGGCTGTTCACTGGTCCAACCCTCGCGGGTCAGGTCGGGTCGGGTCGGGTAAGGGTGACCCGATCCGACCCGATCCGACCCGACACGACCCGAAACGACCCGAAACGACCCATGATACTTTAAAACACCTCCATGGCCGGATCTGCACGGCCGTCTGAAATTATTTATTAAAAAAAAAAAAACAGCTGTGAGATTGAGGATTTTTCGTCGAAACTCATCTTTGCAAGCTGAATGGGAGATAGGGCATGCCTCACTCTTGAGCTGGGTGAAAAGCGGAATACCCCATAGTACGGACCCTTTTTTTTTTTGAGCTGGTTGAATAAATAAAGCCGGAGGTCTTGTAGAAACCCTGCTGAGGTCGGAGATCCGCGCCATCCGACCGACAATCTACTTTTTATTTTATTTTTAACCCTTTCGAGTCCCGCACTTTATGGATGCAGAAACACACATGGGACACATTTTCGGCGGCAGTGACATGTCCTAGATGCAGGAACCATCTGGGCGATGTCACCCTCTTCCACTGATATCCATGGCGGTCAGGAATTATACCAAGTACGTGACATATTTTAGGTGCTATTGCATACGTGCGGCATTTGTGGCTGACGAAAGGTGGGGGGCGATATGCTCGAACCAGCCACAGCCCGTATGTAACGAAACTCCCAAGTGATATGTACGTTTCCGAAACGGGAGTACTACTCTGTCCCGAAATATAAGCACCTTTTGTAATCAATATTCAATTAAAAAAGGTGCTTATATTTCGGGACAGAGTGGTACCTTCTACCAGCGCGCACAACAGTCGACGGGACGGTTACAAATATCCACGAGCGAGAAAGCGATAGCTACCCTGTGTATTATGTTGGCGTTACTTTTTTTTCCGAGACGCGACGCGACGCATGGTAGATATATACCAGGTTGCCAACGGAACGGAGAGGGTCGACATCGAATGCAGTGCAGTCACCAGTCGATACGTAGTCAATATGTGGCCGTCAACAGTCGGCAAGCCAATACCAGCTATTAATAACAGACAGCAGCCAGCAGCAGTCAACGGCCAGCAGCCAACAGCAGTAAACCGTCAATAACCAGAAGTAGTCAACGGTCAGTAGCCAACAGTAGTCCACAGTCCACAGTGAATATCCAACAGTAGCCAACGGTCAGCAGCCAAGAGTCAACGGCCATAGCTACAGTAGTAGTCGACGGTCAGTAGCCAACAGTAGTCCAAGTGAATAGCCAACAGCAGTCCACAGTGAATAGGCAACAGCAGTTAACGGTCAGTAGCCAACAGTAGTCAATAACCAACAGTAGTCAGCAGCCAAGGAACAACAGGCAACAGGCATCAGTCAACAGTCAACAGCGCCACCAGTCGACAGCCAATGGTCAGTAGCCGACATTCAATACCTCGTAGTCCATAGCAACAACAGTCGACAGCAAGCCAACCAGCGAAGGCCACCAACAATAAAGTTATCCCGAATGTCGCCCCTATAGGTGTCAACATGTCTACCCGCCTCTCTGTATCTACTGCACTAATACCACTCACTTCGCCTCATGACTCATTACAATCGGAAAAAACGGCGCACGGGGGGGGGGGGGGGGGGGGGAAAAATCCCGAAACAAGTCTGGAAAAAACGCAACAACGGAAACAAAAAATGAAAACTTGAGGGAAAATATGATCGCAACTCAAACTAAAACGAGCATGTCCGAGTATCACAACTCTCTCTCTCTATCTGTACATATACTATGAATGAAGCTATGCAAAATTGACCCTTGAATTTATTCACAGTACGTAAACATTGTTTTTTTTTTAATAAAAGTTAAAAGACGCCATATTATAGCTGTGAAATCCAGATTTTGTCGAAACCGATATTTGTAAGTTGCAGTGTAGATGGTTCGCTCGCGCGGTGGTGTGGCATTAGTAAAAATCGTTTCAACACCATAACATCGTAAAGGTCGGCAACGTTTTAACACCACAACATCGTAAAGGTGGGCAACTCAGAATCATCTGAATCCTAACCTGCCGTTGTGATATGTTGTGCAGGATAAGTGTAGCACATATTCAACCCCCATGAAACATGTGCTATACAGCGTATAAGGGTGGCGGCTTACTTACGATCGAAAACTTCCTAAATAAAACACACACACTATTTTGCAAAAAAGCTTTTTGGAGTAGATCTGCTTTCGATCGCGCATGTATTTATATGTATGTAACGCCAGATTAGCAACGCACTTGATCTCGTGGCTGAGGGAGGACTGCACGCGCTGCGTCGCCTCCGCCCCCTTGCCCCCCAGTGCCATCAGGCGGAGGGGCCACACCACCAGGCACTTGTCGTCCGCCTTCCCGGCGTGGAACAGCTTGACGCCCTTGGGGGGGGCAGGCGAAGACCCGGATGCCCCCGACGCTCGCGACTTCAGCCACCTTGGGTTGGGTTGGGTTGGGTTGGGTTGGGTTGGGTTGGGTCGGGTTCGGGGGAGCTTGGAATGTGGGCGTTCGAAGTCGGAAACAACTGTCAGTAGCAGCAGCAGCAACAGCAACAACGACAGCAACAACAACGATAAAAACAGAAACAACACCAGTACCAACATCACCACCACCAACGTCCACTACCGACGACCACTACCACCGATAACGACGACCACCACCACCACTACAGCTACTACTGCGACTACCACTACCACTACCACTACCACTACCACTACCACTACCACTACCACTACTACTACTACTACTACTACTACTACTACTACTACTCCACACCTGCGCATGCCCTTGACACCGGTCTTGCGGTCGACCAAGATGCAAGCGGGCAGCGGGGCCTTGCCTCCGACAGCCTTGCACCCTCCATCCCGCAGATACAAGCACGCCTGCAAACCCCAAGCCGGCGCAAGACGGAAAAAAAACGAAAAAACGAATCGAAAGTAGCCCCAATCAGAACTGCCCCACCCACGCTTTGGGGGGCAAAGTACTTGGAACTAGAGTTGGTAGTATTGGCGGTACAAAAAAACGGTCAATGTCGGAACCTTCCGCCGGTTACAGATCGAGAATGTCCATGGAAATGTTGCGAGAGATTACTGTAAGGATGAAAAATTCCTAAAACTCTCCCACCTCAACGGTGACGAGAGGTGTCCTTTTTCTCCTTGGAGCTTCGCTACCCGACGATCTAAAGTTTAGACACACCTCGGACAGATAGGTCATGATCTATCTATCTATCTACAGTAGATACCATCTACAGTAGTTCCTCGCCTGCCGTTGTGAGAGCTTGGGTAGGATCTGCATATAGCGTAGCACAGATCCAACCCAGGAAACATGTGCTATATACAGCAGTAGATCATGCAGACTACACGGGTCCCACCCGGCAAGATGAGCTAGATCATACAGATCATACAAGGCCGGGAATACATCTTCCTTGAAAAATCTAGATCATCACGTGAGAATCGATGATCTAGATCATGATCTGTCCGAGGTGTGAAGGTAGTGTGCCACTATGTTCGAAAATAATAACGGTCGCTTGTATCTTACTGTTAAATCCAAACGGTCCTCTTTGTTTCGAGAAATAAGGGTGTAGCCCAGCACTTACATGGTATATATAGCCTAGCACTTGCATGGGATTATAGCCTAGCACTTGCATGATATAGCGTAGTATATAGCCTAGTACTTGCATGGTATTATAGCCTAGCACTTGCATGGTATTAATAGCCACAGCACTTGCTTGGTATTATAGCCATAGCACTTGCATGGTACATGTAGCCTACGGTAGCACTTGCAGCTTAGTGCCGAATAGTGTCCCAGGCGGTGGTCGGAGTTAGGGAAGTACCGGCATGCTATAGGGATAGAGCTACCGTTAGGGTTCAGAATGGACTACACGGTACATGTCAAAACCATCATTTTCAAAGTGGGGTCAATTCATAAACGCCTCGTTGCCGCAGTCTCGAGTATGGCATCGGCGGGTATCGCCACAAAACCAACCAGATAGAACAACTACGCCTGCCAATTCTCTCCATGATATATATACAACACCGGCAGGGTCGTTAAACTATCAACTACTACTACAGCTGTAGGTGTTACGTATTCATAGTACCCGGTACGTGAGCATCTCACTTGTTTTACCCATTCATTTGCGTTTATTTTATTTTGTTTTGTTTTTTCTCTGTTTCACGGTCTGACCACAGAATTTGTATCTCTCTAGGATTAGGAATCAGGACAGACACTGGGCATACTGATGTGGTTGGGTAGAAATAACGGGTTTAATGTGAAGACAACACACACAGCAGTGACTCTTGGCGGCCATGTTTGTGATGTTGCTGTTTGCGGGTATGCATAGGGTGGTGTTGGGTCGTACCGCCCGTACTCGTATATAGCGAGGGGGTACCGGTATCTATCATAGTGTGGAAAAACACGCAGTTGTAGGGGAACTCCAGTCAGGCAGGCGGGGGGGGGGTTGCCACACTGGGTCTACCGGATATTACTTAAAACTACATGAGGGCTTGGATTTGAAGGGCGGTGTCATGCTGGCGGTGTCATGCTATCATAGAGAGGGTAGGGCAGGGGCGGGCCCAGCACGTCCCGGCACTAAAGCTGCTGCCGCCGCTGCCGCTGCTGCTATTGCTGCCTCTGGCGAGGGTTCAAACGGAGTGCCAGTGCCCCCTCCGCCTTCGTCCCGTAAAGGGAGAGAGGGGGGCGGAAGCCGGAGTCGCGACGAAAACAGGGGATGATTTACGCGCGCCACGTTAGCGGGCTTCTTTGGAGACACGTGTCTGCCTTGCCGTAGAGCCACGTATATATGATGTCACCAGGTACCTGGTATATTACCGGTATGTACGTATGGTATACATACAGCAGCACAGGACATCTATCAAATAGTACTACTCGTACAGCAGTAGAAAGAAACATGAATGCTGGCTCAGGCTGCATTTCTTATTTAAGAACGCGTGCGTTCTGCACAAGCTTCAGTGTAAACGGCTATCGGTTTTCTTATTTTACTGTTGTCAATCTCAGCCTGCCTTTCTTTCTACAACAGCAGTAATGCTTGTTTTGTTTGGCAGAGTATAATGAGGCGCGCGAGCAACTTTTTTCTTGACTTTCTGAGGGGGGGGAAACCTCGGTCGTCGTATACGTAGTATATGTACTTGCTAGGTGTCTACGTCTACCACTGCTTGTGCCGGTACCAGGTATACCGGCATGTGCCTGCTAGTAACAGACGGAGGCCCTCGTTTTCGCAAGTTGTCGAGCCATGTCTGCCTCGTAATAAAAGTGGCCGCTGTCGCGAAAAGCCAAACGTAAAACATTCAAATAGCGGAGGAATGATGCGATCGTTACGGGACTCAAGCCAGAGCCGTCCGTCTCTACACGTAACACGCCGTAAATGAGGTTGGTGCAAGATGCCATCCTCTACGAACGAACCGTATGATACAACAGCAGCAGTATGATCGAGAGGCGAGAGAGACCACGGCACAGGCGCGAGACATGAAGCATTGTGATGTACAAACTCAACTGCTGTCGTACCAACTTGACCCGTGGTATGATATCATTCGATAGACACAGCAGAGGCACTGGTATACAGAACAGTACTCGTACGAGCTCTATTAAATACCTGGTATAATAGTATTAATAGTAAAAAATGGCAACATGTTCATATATACTCGTACCTACGAGGGCGCCGGGTACAATAGATAAGGAGTACGAGTACGCCACAGCAGGGACACTAGCCCTCGGCTTGAGGTAGGCGCCACGCCGGCGACACGTGGAAGGGGTATTCACGACAGTCAGTACCAGGAATTTTGCAGGAACTCTCTTATGTCTTGAAAACCGTACGATACGTATAATACGATACTCACTCAGTACGTGTACGTCGTACGACGTTTAGGCTGTTTTCCCGTTTTTGCTTCGTGTACTCTTGTAGATACTTAGATAGACCCACAAGAGTACTGCTGCAGCACACCTGAAGACGTGAGTGCTCATCGGTACGGCTCGTCTCGAGGGTACCGCACGGTATACAGGAGTATGTTCGAGTACGTCCGAGCATTCATTCCGTCCACGAGTGATTTGTTTCACGAGTTGTTGAGTATGAGCATCGATTACATACCGCTGAGTCCTCACGAACACGAGAACAAAACGGCAACGATAGCAGTCTGCTGTACTGCTGCTGTATGCACCCAGACTACAACACAAGTGCAAAATACCACAGCTTCACCCGGAGGTCGGCTCAACTCCGACTCGTCCTGCGCTCTGATCCTGCGGTGAGTTTTAGCGTCAACCCAGCCTACTTCGACACGACAGAGTACCAGCACAGCAGCAGCAGCAGCGTCATACTCATGCATTGCGCAAGTGTGAAGCCTGTATTAGCCGGTACGGCGATGGGCGACGATTATCGCCCTAAGAATGCACTCTCGTGGGCCTTTTCCTTTCACCTTGATGCTCGAGGATCCCACGTCCACGCCAAGGCAGGCGTGCAAATCCTCGTCCGGCTCGCCCTTCTTCTCCCACGCGCGGAGGTCATACGCACCGCCAGCCCCGCCTGGAGCAGCGGAGGCAGCCCCAGGAGGTGGGCCAGCCGACGGAGGAGGCTCGAAGCTCGAGAAGACTTGAGGGGCGGCCATTGCATTGCCGCCGAGGGCCATACCCGGGTTCATCGCCATCGCGGCACCACCTCCCGCACCAGCCATGCCCGCACTCAACGCCATGCTTGCAGTGCTTCTTCTGCTGCTACTTTTCTGGGCGTTCCTTCAGGGCGTGACAGCGAGACACGACTGCACACAACTCCCCGATAGCTGTACTTGAGTGCAACAACAAGTCGGTACATTCGTAGATTCAGATTTTTAGGAGTACCATTGAATGGCAGGCTTGTTTGAGTAGGGGAAGATACCAGTGATTTTTTTGCGCGTGGCGCCCCTGGCCACCGCACCCCGCCTGCTGTGCCACGTGGGGATGGAGGTTGAAGATGGTGATGGACCCTCGTTGACTAGTTGGATTAAGTCGACTCGTCTTCGCAAGTCCATCAGATTGGGTACAATATGGTGGTGAGTGTCTTCGGAACAACTGAACCAACTTGAGGCACACCATTTGTACCTTTCGTGAAAGATACGCCCATCCCACAGGTGTAACGGACAATGATGGTGGGTGGGGGTGGCTGTCGTGGTGGTGTTGATGTAGTACTTTTAGTGATGTTGACACCTCAGCCCAAGGCCAGTACCGATTGATGACCACCTAGCTAGGCGTAGGTCGGCGGTCGGCTCTATCTAAGGTTTGGGTTTGGGATTTTTGTTCTCTTCTGCGTCAAGATGGTAGTCTCCGAGCCGGCTGAAGTCATGTAAAACTGCTGTCTGTCCTCTTCTGACTCCTGACATCTTGAGCTTGCACACCTCTCGGGCAGATAATCGATGCCCACTTGACGATGCAGATATCTCAGGGAAGATAGATCGACCCCTGGTGTTTAGGATCTGGCTCACGTTGCCGGGTTGGGCTCGTAAAACATCTGCATGATCTAGAACATGTTTCCTGGGTACATAGCAGAGGCAGACAGCTCCTGGTTGCTTGTCGTCGCAACCACGGGGGACAAATGCCCGGCGATTAAACAAGACGCTGAGGACGTTTGGACCTGCGACTCCAATGTAACGAAAAGTCGTAACCCCTACGCATCGAAATAAACCTCTAGCGTAGCATGCGCCAAATACTTGGACTTAGTGTTGGATAATATTTGCAGCAACAACAAAAAAAGGGATACTATACGTACACCCCACATTCTTGGGCACAAACTGCTCGGAATTAGAAAGCGGTTATTTTGTTCTACTACTGTAGTAGGTAGTAAAAACGGTTAAGAAGGTATCTAGAGAGCGCCGTGGGGTCGGTTCACCCACCATGCGGCAAGCGGGGGGGGGGGGGGGGGGTGTACTCATGTCCTGCATGTGGCCGTAGTCGTATGACCATAGACCCTCGCATCCCTACAATGTCGTGGGGGGGGTCCGTCCGCCCTTGTACACAATACAAAGATAGTCTAACATCGATCAGTCCCAGAGCAACGGCGCGGCAGATGCCACTTTATCCCGCACCTTTGATCATAGTATGCCCCCCCCCCTGGTTGGTGAAAAACCAACGTGCTCCGTCCCGGCATTGAAGGGATGCGAGGGTCTATGGTCATACGACTACGGCCGTGCACGATATGAGTACACCCCCAATGCACCTTGACACTAGAATTAAGAGATGTATACTGATGAATGTGATTGCACCAAAGCTAGAATATGCAGGAGAAGTATGGGAAGGGAATGCGAAGCTCGTAAAACAGCTGAAAACAGTACAGATGACAGCAGCTAAAAAAGTTCTAGGATGCTCAAGTACGACGAGTAATACGGTATTGCGAGCAGAACTGGGAATGTACCCACTTAAGACAAAATAGAGACCTGCGTAAGTTGAAATGGCAATATAAAGTAAAGAACATGCCAAATAAGAGGTTGCCAGCCATAGCTGATAAAGTTGTATGGGAGAAAGTAACCAAAGGGCGAGCTGGAATAAGGTGGGATAGCGTAGTCGAGAAAGTATGGAAGGATATAGGAAACCGAAAAGAGATGCTAGCCATGGAGAAATTTAGCGGATACAAGACAGAAGTTAAAGAAAGGATAGAAAGAAGGGAAAGGCTAGCGCTAAGAAAGAAGCTGGAAGAGGAAGAACACTTAGAGATATACGGGGGGTTGAGAGAAGGAATAGGAATGAAAAGGTGTCTGCACGGCCCAATGGACTTCGCGAAAAAGCTGAAACTGCGATTTCGTGTAGGGGACCTGGACCTGCCAGAAAGAAGAAGGAGGTATACCAGTAGCCGGGAGGAGGAGGAAGTAGATGCACAGATGTGCCCATGTGGCAAAGCCATAGAGAGTAGAGTTCACATAGTGGGAGAATGTGAAAGGTACAAGGAGGAAAGGGATGTGCTTGAGGAGGAGATGAGGAAAATAGACGAGTGTGACATGGAGCAGTTTGGTACACTAAATAGTAGCGAGAAAACGATCGCTATCTTAGGAGATAGATGGTGGCCACAGGCGGCGAAGCAGGAAGGGGATAAGATTAGCAAAAGGTTTCTCTGTAATATATGGAAACAACGTAATGAGCGCCCAAGTGTTGGAGGTGTCTCTTAGGAGTAGGAACGGTGCTCCGTCTCGAAAGGGATGCGTGGTCAATGGTCAAATGACTAAGGCAAGCAACAAATGAGTACGCCCCCCCCCCCTCCCCACTCCACCACCTTGATATAAATCGAACACTGAATAATGGTACTCGTACAGCAAAAAAACAAGCCATGAAAAACAAACAAAAACAGACCGAACCTGGTATTAATAGTAGAATGTATATAACCTGTACGCTTTCGTCTGTACCGTATCATAGGCCCCCTATTCACTATGGTCCCCCGTAATATTATATATATATACAGCCTCAGACTGTGTTTTCTTTATACGTACAGGATGTACATGCTGCATGAGGACATACATAAAACCCCCGTAAGTACGCGCGATCCAACTATCATACCAGGTACTCAGCTACGAGTAGCAAATAAATGTGAGTTTCGGCAAAAACCCTCGATCTATACCGTATCTCACAGCTGTTTTTTGTTTTTTGTTCAACAATTAAAATACACATAATATATATCGTACGTAGCAGATATATTTATTATCAGTCACCTGGTAGAACTCGCACGTGGTGAACTCTGGGTTGTGGGTGAGATCGATTCCCTCGTTGCGGAACTGCCGGCCGATCTCGTACACGCGGTCCAGGCCCCCGATGACGAGCATCTTGAGGTACAGCTCGGGCGCCACGCGCATGAAGAGGTCGAGGTTGAGGTCGTTGTGGTGGGTCACGAAAGGCTTGGCCGTCGCGCCGCCCGCCACCATGTTCATCATCGGGGTTTCCACCTTTTTTTTCCACGGCGTTTATGGTGGTGTTGGTTCATCGTCGGGGTCGAGCAAGAGAACGACGGCGTTATGGTGTGTTCGTAATCATACGTGGACTCGGACTCGCTCGGTCTGGCGAGTCTCACTAGCGAGGCACTGTTCTTGTGTGACAATATATATACACGAAGTATATATACACAAGATATACATGCCAAGTATACACATACAGACTGGTTGTGTGACAAATAAATAATAGAATACCTGGTATAATATAATATAACATAAAATGTATACGTACCACTCCCGAATTTCCTATTTTCGTGAAATTTTTCCAGCCTGCTTTTTTTTTTTGCTCGTGTTCTTATTATATAGGTGTCCTGTACTGCTACTGCTGCTGTCTATTTTGACGACAACTCACCTCCAGGAAGCCTCGGTCGTCCAAGAAAGAGCGGATGTAGTTCACGACCTTAGACCGAACCTAATCATAGCCATATGCACCACGGACCACGGACACCAGATGCATATGGGCGGTGGTACCGAGAGGGCAGCGCGGCAGAAAAACAAGATAGAATGAACAAGCAGAGACGAAGAAGTTGCAACAACAAAGTAACCACGGGAGACAAAAAAAAATAAGATCATATATGGGATAATGTAAAATTAAACATAATCGGGCGGAGCATTTTGTACATATTTCATACACATGTAGGAGGGAACACAACCCTACAGAAGAGAAGACGAGTTACTTCGAACGCAAAACGCCTTCCCTCCCCCCCCCAAAAAAAGCAACCAATCAGACCAAGCATTTTTTTCCCCGGTAAAAATTGTAATGAGGAGATACTTGATGCTGAGAAGGGCGCAGCCCTTCGAAGCATCAATAGATGCTCTTCCTAATGGGTTGGGTACGTGCCCGTGGGGGTGTACCCCCCTGGTCGCGAACGGACACAAACGGACAAAAAACAGTTCTGAAAGCTGCCGCAGCGTGGCTTTATTTAAATAATCCTTAATCTTGAGGTTTGTCTGTCTGCACTTCGTTCGCTTTGCTTTGTTTTGGCGCGCGACGCGTACACTGAACCGATTCAGANCATACACACATGCTATTTTCTGAGGAGTGCAAAGCGGGGGCACCCACCCTCCCATCCCGACGTTGTTGTTCTGGTTGCTTGTACTGTGGAACGCGTTTTTGCGGTGTTTTATCCCAGCGGCCGAATCGAGCACTTTTCACGCGTCGGACAGATCATCTACAGATATATGATCTACAGATATATCATCTACAGATATATTATCTACATATATATGATCTACAGATATATCATCTACAGATAGATCATCTGAGTGCGGGATGTCGGGTCCAGCCCGGGAAACCTGTCCTATTACGGGGGGCCATAGTAAATGGGACCAAATATGGTTCGTAAATATGGTTCGTAAATATGGTTCGTAAATATGGTTCGTAAATATAGCTAAATATATTGTTTTTTGTGTGTACCGCAGGTTCTATTAACTATGGTCCCCCGTAATAGATCAAACAGGTCACACGGCTCCCACACCGCAACATGAGCTACAGTACGTACTTGTAGTTAATAACATACCAGTAATCCATCCGCCGAGAAAAATCTACTGTGGATATCATTAAATGGGAATCGATGCTCCATCGGGTGTATATATAAAAATAAAAATAAAATGTTATTGCACGGCCAAGGAACGGGTTGGCGTGCTTAATTCCACAAGTGTGTGTACTGCGGACCGAGCAATCGAGCTGGTGAAAAAACTTAGACCGCATGATCACATAGCCCATGTACGTTCCGCACACACGATCATGGACTGACGCAAAAAGGCGGCACGCGTACAGGCAAAACTGCGGGGGGGTACGAGTACTGTAGTTGGTGTTCTGTACAAACATGAATAGACGCGTTGAACGCGAGTCTCGTCTATATCTACGTACAATGATCTCGGTCGTTGTATTTTGTCTAGTTTTGTTGTGCGTTTAGCGGGTTTCGTCTCGTGGGTTTTATCTGCTGATACCTACATCAGAAGTACAAGATGATCATACCTGACCAGGTAGCACAACCCAATGTTACTGCAGCACAACGCGCATGTTCACGAAGCACGAACACCAGGGAGGGCACAACTCTATATCGCATATATAACAAATGCTTGCCTCGCACCGTCGTTTAAATGCCTGGGTGGCAACATCTGATGTATGGATACCTGGTACTACAGTAGGGCGGTAACAAAATATTTGAAATATTTCAAATATAGTTGGTTTGCTTGTTGCTTTTCAAACGTTTTCAAATAACGGGTATGAATATATAACTAATACTTGCCTCGCACCGTCGTTTATGGATATGCCTGGGGGGCAACATCTGATGTATGGATGCGTATATTTGGTAGGGCAGTAAAGGTCAGTGGACATTACAACGCCAGGCCATCGTCCGGGGTAAGACAGGCATCACATACACACGCCCGCAACCCAGATACGTTGAGATTATTTATTTACTGTAGACTGTAGACCCAAGCACGTGGACTAATACGGAAGGAGAAAAGTATACATCCGAAGGGATATTCGTACTGCTGCGGAAAACGGAATACGCACACCAAGGGAATTCAGACCATACAAATATTACTTACCCTACAGGTATGTTGGTATATTTTCTTCATCTCATGGAATTCAACCAGAAAACGGCATTTGCTCGGTACGCACGGCACGCGAGAGAGAGTCGTACGCAAGCCCATAGGGTTGGAATCTCACAGTCCCACGACAAGTATACACAACGAAGGGTACACATGCTTGCCGCCAAATAAGTGGAGCAACACAAGGCCAAGCAGCACCGAGGCCAGCGCGTAATGTCGAGTCGAATCGGATTTCATCGGTGTACGAGCAGTCTTTCCAAGCCACACCTTTCTTGGTCAGCACGATATGGCGCATACATACGCATAGCTGCATACCGCAGATTTGAAACATTTTTTAATAACGCGGGTACACGTGAAAATATACAAGCACGTCAGGTACACACCTGCATACCAGGTTTATATCAGATGTCGTTTGCTGGTGTCGTAGGGTGTGATGGCTGCAAGTTCATGCTTCACCGAAAAGCGTGTTGTACTTGAGTTGGGGCTCGGGTTATATGGTGGAGCTGTGCGCTACTGCTGCAGAAATGGCCGCTGCTGCTTGCTGCAGAGCTGGTTGGTGCTGTGGTGCTGTGCGATCGTGTCTCGCACGGTCACAACCCACAACATCAAGTTTGTAGGATAAACTTAAAAACAACCTAGTACTTGTATGTATTCAAAATATTGTACGTATCGCTTTCTTATACGTACTCGGTGTACGGCATACGTACACATTATACGTATCGTTCTCGTATATAGTGCAAGGCATGTATTATCGAATAAATTTGCGGAACAGTAAACGAGCCAACCAAGATAATGGCGTATTGTGCCTGGCATCATCTCAGGGGTCAGATGATGGCGAGACACCCCTTTTTGTTGGATTTTTCAATCTTGGGGAACATAGTGGCCAACTTTATGCTCATACGAGGGGTACACCCATTTTCTTGGCACTATGTTGCGGATAAGATTATGAACGAGCCACA
The DNA here is from genome assembly GCA_008828725.1 of Saccharina japonica. Classification (NCBI taxonomy): domain Eukaryota; class Phaeophyceae; order Laminariales; family Laminariaceae; genus Saccharina; species Saccharina japonica. The sequence goes on along the minus strand of MEHQ01002804.1, from coordinate 134,900 downwards.
AAGTGGTACCATAACCTTTGGTCTGTGAGAAACTTACCACGCAAGTAATCTTATGTACTTGGTAAAAAAAGTGACTTTGAAAATGCGGTTTTCACCGTGATCTGCCGTGGTCGGTAGGTGCATGACTGTGAATTACGTATCTGCTGCGTACAGTACGAGTCGTATTCGGTTTTTGTTGGACCAGCGGCGAATTGTTTGTTTATCAGAAACGGAAAGATGAGGAGGGAGGAGAGAAGAGGAGGAGGAGGAGGGAGGGGAGGAGGAGAGGAAGGGGGAGGGGAGGGAGAGGGGAGCGGAGGAAGGGAGGGGGAGGGGGGGAGGGAGGGAGGGAGGGAGGTGAGGGAGGGAGGGAGGGAGGGAAGAAGAAAGGTGCTGGCTTGGAAAACTCTCGTATTACGGAGTGAAATCGATTAACTTGAAATTAGGCACTGGCCTCGGTGCTGCTTGGCAATCGCTCGCCCGCCACTCCGTTTGGGATGCTGGGAGCCAACCCTGACTACTTCACACACAGGGCACCCCATTAGGTATGGTTTGGACCATGACGATCGCCTCCTCGAGGGCTACCGACCTGTTGCCTCCGGCACGGGTGTAGCAGTTTTGCAAGAAACTTGGCCGTGGGGTACCCCAGACTGAGACTCATCGGACAGACAGACAGACAGACAGACAGACAAATATATTGAATCCGTTCCAGAGACCACAAGTTACACTTGTGGGAAAACAACAGCTGTGAGAGAGATTTCGTCGAAACTCATCTTTGCTACGAGTAGCTGAGTGTAATACTTCGATCGCGCGTACTTACGGGGTTTATAAGTCCTCAAGCAGGATGTACATCCCTTTTGAGGGGGACACAATCTGAGGCTGTAGAATTCAGGAAGCGTATATATGTGTGGGCATATTTTAATTCGGATGTACGCATGTTTTGAGCAGACACACTAACTGGTACTTTTCCGCCACAGACAACACCTACACTCAATAAGGTGCACGGGACGAAGCGTACGAGGCTACGAGTAGCATGGACGAAGTATGCTATACACGGTAAATAGATGGGCGCGCCTGCATTTTGTTCTGAGGCTTTTTTTTCTCTCACCCAGAACCGGCTTTTAAGAACAAAATTCCCGCTTAATAGCCAGGCGGCAATCAATGTGGCGAGACGTCGTAACGGCAACAACAGCCCCCCGTCAGCCATGATAAAGGCTTCAAGGTTGCGCGTCTCGGATAAGCTCGTCGATTCCCAGTCTTGATGATCTATAGGTTGTCACCGGGCAGATGGGTCGTTTCCCGATCTGTACGATCTAGCTCTCGTTGCCGGGCAGATAATTATCATTCCCTGGTTTATCTGTATTTTCTAGCTCACACGATGCCGGGGAGATATCTCGTTTCCTGATCTGTATGAAAATGATCTACGAGTAGACCACGTCGCCGGGTGGGAACCATAATATACTCTGCATGATCTAGGGACAGGTTTCTTGGGGTTGGATCTGTCACAACAGCACCTCAGAGCGTCCGCTTAGGATCTCTCTATAGATTATCCATCTGTAAATATGATTTATCTATAGAGATGATCTATCTGTAGAGATGATCTATCGCCGGGTGGGAGCCATAATATGCTCTGCATGATCTAGGAACAGGTTTCTTGCGTTGGATCTGTCACAACAGCACCTCAAAACGTCCGCTTAGGATCTCTCTATAGATAATCTTATCTGTAGAGATGATTTATCTATAGAGATGATCTATATGTAGAGATGATTTGTGTGTAGAGATGGTCTATCTGTAGAGATGATCTATCCGTAGAGATGATCTATCTGTAGATCATCTGTCCATTATGTGAAAGCTTGCAACAACAACAACAACCACAAAAATGAAAGTTCGAACGCAGAGAGTTCCGTCTATTGTACGGTCAAAGAGGCCACAAAAAAAGGAAACAACGACGGACATGAGATAATCACATTCAGCCTCGCGACCGTAACACGTAACGAATGTGCACCGACCGGCGCGTGGAGTAGACGCGCGGGTCGCTGCACCAAAGTAGAAAGCCGCGGTAAAGTTACTTAATTGTACCGTATATATTATACGTGGTTCGCATATTCTGCACCCCTAGGCTTAACCGCCGTCATGTGTCGGGCGACCAATGACCGCGCCACGAGAGCGCACCGGCGTACCCTCACCGCCTTGCTGACACCGTCGCTGCTGCTTGCCACACTCCGCGAGGAGAAAGAACACCGCCTCCTGCGTCGATACTTTGTACCCCAACAACTCTCTCTCCACTGCTGCTGCTGCTACGAGCACATTCCGTACGGGAAAATGCCGCCGCCTGAGACGGTTTTATTTTACCTCACGAACTCTTCTCTACAGCTACTGTACGTGTGTTACTACTATACTCGGAAGAGTTTCACACCGACACTCATGCACATCACCGACAGTGCAACAGGTGCATCAGCAGGAGCAACAGCAACAGCCGAACAGCGACAATAGCAGCAGAGCAGCAGCAGCAGCCGAACAGCAGCAGCAGCAGCAACAGCAGAACAACAGCGACAGTAGCAGCAGCACGGTGTCCGACTGAACAGCGTCAATACACCCCTTCCCGCAATTTGTCCAAGTGCATCTACTCCAAGATCCTAAAACCGGGCAGCAGCAGCAGCAACAGTAACAGCACGGTGTCCGACTTAACCGCGTCTATATACCCCTTCTCCTGCAATCTGTCCAACCAAAAGCGCATCTACTCCAAGATCCTAAAATCTGGGGCCGAACAACCGCCTTCCTAGCCGAACAACAGCCAGCCGTTCTTGCGAGCTGGCCCCTACCGCCCGCCTCTTACGCCTCTCTTTCGAATGGCACTACGCCTACGCCGGCACGCCCCGCAACGCAGCTCGTACTATAAACTAGGTGCGAGATCCTACGGGGGAGTGGAGGCCGAGGCAACCAAATCTTCAGAGCTGGGGGTAAGAGTCAAGAGGGGGGGGGGGCGGGCTTCTGCAACTGAGAAGGCCAGAGTTTCCTAACAATCGGCTTACTATATACTGGTATGTACCACGATGTCCTGGACATGTAAGTAACGTTTGGATTCAACGGTAATCGAAAAACGGTCCTTACTATGTTTCGGGACAAAGTGGTCCGCTCTCGTTTTTGGCTATACGGCGCAAGTTGGACCGAGCGGAGCCGAGCGAAGCAAAAGCATTCACACAACGAGTCATACACCTCGCAAAAAAAAACAAAAGCGGCGAAGACAAAAAAAAGCCTCACGGAAAACACGGGAGGATCTTTCGACTGAGACCGGCTACGTACGTGAACCGAGCAAACCTCCCGCCCCCCAGGACGAGCATTCAACATGTCATCAGGTAACCTCGCCGTCTCCGATGACGCTCAAACCTCGCCTCTGGGGTGGAGCCGAGCACTCTCCTTCTTCCCTTCGTCGACAATGGCTGCGAATCAACAGCACTACGTACGCTTCCTACGCGCCGTGGAGACCCCTTCTGGCAGTGTCTGTAACAACATCGCAGCTCCTATACGCGTAAAAGGGAAGCACAACAGCCGCGCCAGGTGTTTCGTCGCTGTCTACCGCGCGGCAAACGACCAGCCTAAGCCGGGGTCAACACGGGCTCCTCCTGTGGGGCGACATCGGAACGATTGAGGGATTGGGGGATCGGGTAGGGCTGTGAGTTATAAATAGTTGACTGGGCTTCACGGCTAGTTGCTTACTTGGGGTGTGGCCAAACGAGCCAACTAACTTACTTTTACTTTTGTATTTCCTGACAACAAAAAACATAATCAGACACAAACGCGCCAATCAGTCAAACATACGAAAAACAAGCATAAATCCGCAAAATTACCGCACGCAACTGATATTATCTACGGTAATACATATTAATAGCCAACTAATACCAACTAATTTATAGTCGGCGGCTTGTAGTCAGCCAACTCACAGCCCTAGTTACAGCTATGCCTATTACGGAGGACCATAGTAAATAGGACCAATTATTGTTAGTAAAAATAGGGAAATACATACCAGTACCTGGTAGTCTTTTTTTGTGTACGGTAGGTCCCTATTTACCATGGTTCCCCGTAATAGCCAACTAATAGGCGCCTTATAGTCAGCCAACTCACACACCAAGTCACTGTCATACCCACCCAACTACTTCCAACTAATACCTAGCCGGCGACTTATTGTCAGCCAACTCAAAGCCCTGAGCGATCGGTGTGATTTCTTCAGGGATGTATTCGTAGGTCGCTATCCTAGCGTCCCAATACCGTTATTAAGGGCCAACACACGGCTGATAATACCTCGTTTCTCGCTTAATAGCTCGCTATACTGCATCTGTCCCCTAGTACCTGTAGTAGCGTTCATAGACGGGACGGGTCATGAATGATAAAAAAAGCGCTTGTGTCGCTTATAAGGTCGCTATACCTGTGTCCCAATACCTGTCGTAGCGTAAATAGACAGGGTAATACATTCTTTTATGCATTTGTTTCTCGCTTTGAAGGTCGCTATATCTGGGTCCCACATATCTGTAGTAGTAGTAGTAGTAGTAGTAGTGTAGCAGTAGTACTAGGGTTAGAGTACCATACATACCTGAACGAGTGCGGCAGGGGCCGCGGCCTGGACGGCAGCGGTTGCGGTCTCCTCGCTCTTCTTGGCGGATTTGATCATGCCGATCATCTGGACAAGGCAACGAGTTCCACCACGGACCGACGGGTAACCGGGCGAGCGGCGGGGGGGGGGGGGGGGGGGGGAAAATTCGTGGGGGGGGGGGGGGGGGGCGGCGGATAATTCATGACCGAGGCGGTACAATGAGGCATTCTTCCACTCCAGAGTTACTGAAGTCCGTCCTGTGGCCGCGGACTAGATTTTTGGCGATGGGGTTATAATGTAAAAATAACAACAACACACCCCCCGCTCGCACGAAAATAACGATACGATTTACCCGCAGCTTTCTGGAGCGTGGGGAAAACGCCTGCCGGGGGTTTCCACTGCAGTACAAGCACAAGCCTCGCCGGATCTTGGCCGCGAAAGTCCGACCGCGATAAAAGCGAGGACCCGGTAAATCGGGACCGGGTCGGATGCTCACGCTCAACCCAGGGCCAGCATCGCCAAAGCGCCGGAGAGTGGGATTATCACCCTCGTCAACACGAGCGTAAGATGCTAACTCATGAATGATCAAATCAGCGGGACAGACAAGAGAGACTGCTGAGGGCGATGTTTCTACAGTAGGAAATAGCAACACCCGTTATATATCTCAAGATCCATATCCATCTAGGAAACCTGAGGATGTACCCCGGGTGTCCCCTGATGACCACAGGTTCCTACTCTCACCTGCGCCGTGTCCTCTTCCCTCTCCGCCACCTTGTACTCCCCCAGCTTGCCGAGGCGGCCGAGGATGCCGATGGTGACCTGCAACAGGCAGGCAACAGCGAGGGAGAAGATAAGCGGATGGCGTCGACCAGGAAGGTGTCAGCCTCACGAGAACGAAGGAAAAGGACTCGCCAGCAAAAACATATTTGCTCCAAGCGCAGCAGGGGAAAAGGCGGCAGCGTCTCTCTCGCCAGATCGAGGGAATACACACCAGCCAGTGAAACAACGTAACGTCGATAAACTGCCGCTCTTATCGTTCTGGGCGCGTGCTTGTCCCCAGCTATTGCCATTGCATTCGAGATAGGGCAGGACACACGGTTGCCGTTATATAGCAGATATAGTGTGCAGAGCAGGGAGGGGGGGGGGGCGTACCCCTTTGTTGCTTGCCTTAGTCATTTGGCCTTTAACCACGCATTCCTTTCGCGGGGGGGGGGGGGGGGGGGGGGGGGGGGGGGGGGGCGTACTCCTTTGTTGCTTGCCTTAGTCATTTGGCCATTGACCACGCATTCCTTTCGAGACGGGGAGCAGGGAGATATTTACGTAACTCCTAAGGCTGAGCGTTTAAAAAATCAAAGACAGCTAGAGCACACACACACAACACACACACATGGCTACGCCCCCTACCGGGCCTTGCAGCAGCGCATACCCAGGATGAAGCGGAAAACAGAGCGCGCATGACGGAACGTGCACGGACAGGCAATCCGTCACGCCGGCAGAGCTAGATCTGCTACGGGGAATACCCCTAGACACAGCTTGAATAACTCTATATACCGCAAGGCGAACAAAATCAGAGGCGCGTGGCCCCTGGGCTCGACGAACGACAATCCGGAAGCTTCTCCACGCCCGTTGGAAACAAAAACTACCTGATATATTCATTCCTGATCTGTATGATCTGTATGATCCAGCTCATGTTGCTGGGTGGACGCTGTACAATCCGTTTCGTGGGTTGGATCTGTACTACACAGATGCTGCACAGCATTATCTTAACGGCAGGTTAGGGTCCAGACGAACTACCAAGCAGATCGTGATCTGCCATCTGCCCGATGCGTGGAAGCATCCCATCGGGATTGAGGAACTGTCCCAGGTGCGTAAAATAATAACGCCCCACCCCCCCCCCCAACCGCTCCTTTTCATCGAACTCCCAGTCCCCAGTTTTCACCCACCTTTTCCAGGTTGAGAGTGTAAAAGTGGAGGCCGGGAGCGCCGGCGGCGATAAGAGTCTCGCACGTCTCGACCCCGAACTCTACTCCGAACGCCTTGACCGCCTTTTCGTCGTCCTGAGAGGGTGTGCAGGTACATAACCGTGTCGTTAGCGCCGGCAAGGGGGGGAGCGTGTAAAACAAGGGTTTCCAATATATGGGAGGGGGGGGGGGGGGGGGGGCGTACTCATTTGTTGCTTGCCTTAGTCATTTGGCTATTGGTCACGCATCCCTTTCGAGACGGAGCACCGGGTGTGGGTGTATAAAACAAGGGGATCAAATATATATAAGGGGAGGGTGTAGGTGTTGCAAAAAAAATATTTGCAACATTATGGGGGGGGGGGGGGGGG
>MEHQ01002804.1:106270-127961 GCA_008828725.1 Saccharina japonica | reverse complement strand
GTCGAGGTTTTGCAAAAAAAGGGCTTCCATGAGGGGGGGTGAAGGGATGGAGTTGCGCTGTGGCTGTTTGTTGACAGCTGCGTGAGTGGGCGGAAGGAACAAACGCCAAGTACGGTGTGTATATCGTTGGGGCATGGGAGAGGGGAATGGCGTTGGGGGAAGGGTGGGGAGGGGGTGGGGGGTTATGCGGGGAAAAACTAACTCCGTGCACATACGCAATTCGTGCCTGTCCGTCGTAATCGTACACTTAACATAATACTTCGGACTTTGGATGACAAGGTCTCGCTCCCCGCTAACAGGGGCTACCTATAACATGACATCTCACAGCCGGGTTAACCTGGACTTCATGGCCTCTCTCGAGCGCGAAAAAAAGAGCCACCAAAGGGAAGATGAGGAGTCGTACCGGATTGACTCTGTACAACCCTCAGGAGCAAGTGAGCAGACCTTGCCCCAGAGGGCGGCTCTGTTGTGGCAATATCATACCAACGACACGATCGACCTTCCTTGTGGAAAATTCGAACCGCTCGACCGCCTTCCATGCTACTGCAGTAGATAAGCATGCTACTAGGCACAGTAGATAAGCCATCAGTAGTCCCTGCCGTCGGCTAATTACAGGTGTTTACCCAGGGCCAATTTGGAAGGCTCAGGTCCGGATGTGATCAGGGTGCCAAGCGGGAGTGGGGTGGGGGTGTGCACACAACTTATTTGCGTACCCGGTGTGCAATTAGGGGGGTCATCCTCCTCTACTCCAAGCCAAGGCCCTCCGAGTCGAGGCCACCGCTGGCTGAGGGAAATAGGCAAAAAGGGCTGCGCATGTTTTCCCCCCACGCTCTCACCTTAATCTCCTCCATCTTCGCCATGAGCTTGGGCGGGACCCTGGTGCAGCAAAAGCCTATCATCTTCTTGAACCCCCCCCACGCGTTGATGCACATCATTCCCGGCACGACCGGAACGTTGATTCCCCTTTGGCCAAAAATATTACGGCGAAGGTGGCGACGGTGGCGGGGAGGGCAGCGAGGTCAACAGGGGGTTTCCAACAAAACTTCTACGCCTACAACGCCTCCGCCGAAAAAATCCTCGTCGGCAACGCCTTGACAAAAAAAGCGCATCCGCTGAAACCGCCTCCGTCGATAACGCCTCCGCCGAAAGCATCTCTTAACGTAAAACCCCTTCCGAAAATGTCTCCGCTAAAAAACAAGCCCCGCCGAAAACGGCTCCATTGACACGCCCTTTATATAGTGAAATTTTTTACACGCCGACAACGCCCTCACGGAATTTTTCCACCGGAACTGCCTTCGTCGATATCACCATCATCAAAACGTCTTCTCACCGAAAACGACGCCACCGAAATAAACTCCCCTCCCGAAAAAATATCTACTACAACAAAACACCCCCGCCGAAACAATGTACTAACTATCCCCTCTGCGCCCGCTCTGAAAAACGCCCCAGCCGAAAATATCCCGACCAAAACAACACGCCCCCCTAAGACGTATCCCCCAAAACGACTCTTTTGAACATGGTCTCCACCAACAACGTCTGCGCCGAAATCGTCCCCGTCGACGACAACGCCTTCCTAAAAAATACTTTCGCCGAAACTGCCTCCAGCGATACCAAACCCCGAACCACTACCAAAACACAAAACACACAACGACCAAGTGCCGGAGGCGCGTTGAAATACCGTCGGCGAAAACGTCTCCCACCGACACGCCGCTTTCCAAGATGCCTCCACAAAAAAAAAACGCCTCCCGCCGACTATCTCTCCCCCGAGCACCTTCCGAACATGTCTCTACCGACAGTGCCTCTGCCAAAACACACACTGAAATGCGTATCTAATTACTTGTCTTCCATCAAGGGGACGTGTTGGAACATGGTTCCGCGGAAAAATTCCCCGTCCATCAAGGGGACGTGTTGGAATATTTTTTCCCGCCGAAAATATTGTCCGTTCAAAATTAAGTAGCCTACGTCAAAAGCGCCTCCGGCGAGACAACGCCTTCGCCGCAGAACATCCCCGCCGAACAAACGCCTCGGCCAAAACGCTTCGGCATGTACCACTCAGACGACAAAACGTCTCCGCCACAAGAGCTGCCGACGAAAAACCGCCCCTGAAGAAAATACACAAAACGCCTTCGCCGTCGAAACGCCTTCGCCGATAAAAACGCCCCCGCTTAGCCCCCGAGCCACGCAGTCAACAAAGGCGGCGGCGGACGACGTCCCCTAAATGCCACGCAAATAATGCAGCAAGTCAGACAAAAAAAAACATCGAGAGGGTCGATCGTTCGATCCTTCGATACGCGTCGTACCACACAAACAGCGCAGCCAGGCAGAAAAGCAAACGATCAGACAACACTGTCTGACAGACAGACAGACATTCAGACTGACAGAAACTCATACGGACAAGACAAACACACTCAACACCCACACAACCAAACAAAGAAACATGACCGCCAATCGATCCATCTATCCATCGATCCAAAGCTCCACGCGGGACCAACGGGGGGCGCGGACGGAAGAACGACCGCACCGCGCGGGTCGGGCGGAAGAGGGGGGGAGAGGGGGGGTAGGAGGGGGGGTTGCTTCACCTGTCTCGGCAAGCCTTGACGTACGAAATGTAGACGGCGGTGTCGAAGAACATCTGCGTGATGATGAAGTCCGCCCCGGCATCAACCTTTTCCTTGATGTAGTCCATCTCTATCTCGAAGTCGGCGTCTGTGATTTATCAGGAACCAGGTGAAAAGAAGCGCGGCGCGATTCAGCGGGAAGGGGTCAATAGACGCAAGTCCTTCGGCTACAGGTTCACACGGGTGCGAAACTTGGTATTGTCCGATGCATGCCATAATCGCGCAGCAGTCGTGGTCCCTATATAGTGCCGGTTGCCCGCAATAGTGCCTGTGAAATCGCTTGGCACAGCTGGGATTAACCAGTGTGGCAGTGTGCTGAGTAGTGCAGGTTGCCGCTATAGTGCTGGTATTGTTGGCTGGCGCATACCGGCACTACATAGGGACCACTACTGCCTTCGAGCATACAATTGGAAACAAAAATATGACTACATGCGCACTGATTTTGTTTCTTCACCTGAGCAGACGGTGACAACCTCCTTCCCATCGGCGTCCTCGGCGACCTTGCACCGCCCTTTCTCCGCCTCGCTCAACGACTCCACCCCTCCCGGTACCTGGCGGTTCCACCGCCTCCAATCACACCACATTGCACCGCACCGTACGCCACAAGAACGTTTTGTTTTTAGAAATTCAGTAAGTTGTGGCATTGGCGTTCAGCGATTCGCCATGATATTGCATCGATCGCCCTTTCTTCGCCTCGCTCAACGACTCCATCCCTCCCGGTACCAGTTGGCGTTGTACCGCGCCCGATCACACCGCATTGCACCGCACCGTACGCCATAAGAAAGTATTGTTTTCAGAAATTCAGTAGGTTGGCATTGGCGTTGAGCGATTCGCCGTGATTCTGCATCGATCGCCCTTTCTCCGCCTCGCTAAACGACTCCACCCTTCCCGGTCCCAAGTGGGGTTGCCCCGGGCTCATCCGCAATATAACCCTATCACACCGCATTGCACCGCACCGTACGCCACAACAACATATTTTTTGTTAGAAACTCATCAAGTTGGCATTGGCGTATGCGATTCGCCGTGATTCTGCATCGATCGTCCTTTCTCCGCCTCGCTAAACCATTCCACCCTTCCGGTACCTGGTGGGGTTGCCCCGGGCTCATCCGCAACATAACCCTATCACACCGCATTGCACCGCACCGTACGCCACAACAACATATTTTTTGTTAGAAACTCATCAAGTTAGCATTGGCGTAAGCGATTCGCGATGATTCTGCATCGATCGCCCTTTCTCCGCCTCGCTATACGATTCCACCCTTCCCGGTACCTGGTGGGGTTGCCCCGGGCTCATCCGCAACATAACCATATCACACCGCATTGCACCGCACCGTACGCCAACAACATATTTTTTGGTAGAAACTCAGCAAGTTGACATTGGCGTAAGCGATTCGCCATGATACTACAGTACATCGATCGCCGTTTCTCCGCCTCGCTCAACGATTCCATCGTGTCCGGTACCTGGTGGGGTTGCACCGCGCCCAATAGCAGCAGAAGCCAATCACACCGCATTGCACCGCACCGTATGCCACAAGAACAGACACATTACAGCACATGATTTTCAAGTTGGCATTGGCGCAAGCGATTCGCCATGATATTGCATCTCGCTCTTTCTCCTCGCTCAACGATTCCAATCTCCAATCCTCCTGGTACCTGGTGAATTGCACCGCACCGAACCGAGGCACACCCAATCACACCGTACCGCATCGCACCGCACCCAATCACACCGCATTGCACCGCACGCTATGATTCCAGAACAACAAGCTAAAAAAATCAGCACAATGATACTGAAAAAAACGGTTCAACTCTGAAGGCAAACAATTTGTCCTCGAAGAAAAGCGTACAGTTGTAAAACATGGTTTTGGTAAACTTCCATGACATCGTGGTCTATTCTTCAGGAAAAATCGGTTTAAACTTCCAGGAAACTTACAGCAGACACCTATTCTTTTTTCCAGGGTAGAAAAAAAATGGAGAAAATGTACAGTACATTTCGAATACTACTGTAGGAAAATATAATTTCTACGTAGGAAATTTCCATTTCGCGTCCCCCTCCCTCCTCGGGGCGTCCGAGCCACCAACCTCTTTGATTCGGTTGGGGTGTCCCTCCGGGTAGCCGGCGACGCTGATGCCGAAGTAATCGCCGTGCTCCTTTCGCATGTACTTTACCTGACAAGCGCACATAAAAATGCCCGATAAAAAAGGCGTAGGGTGATCGATGAAGTCATTCGAGGGGAGGGGGCATGCGGGGGGAGGGGAGGGGGGGGCGTACTCCATTGTTGCTTGCCTTAGTCATTAGACCATTCACCACGCATCCGTTCCTAGAGACGGGGCGCCTTTCTTGCTTCTAGTCGAGACAACTCCAATGGGGGAGGGGCCCTTCGTTTAAACTATTATACCACTATGTCTGTAAATATAAGGATCGTTTCGATTAAATATCCATACACAAAGGTTCCTTATATTTAGGTACAGAGTGGTACACAGGTGGGATCCGTCATATTATGCGTTCCCTTGGGTACCGGGTGCTGCGGCGCACGCACATACCAGGTACATGTCCTCGTTTTCTCCTTCCATCCAATCGGCATGATTTTCAGAATGTGCGCGATCGTGTATCGAGGCTTACTGTAGATTCCAACATTTCTCGAAGAAGTCGGTTGTTGGCTTCTCAAGTGAGAAGCCTCAGAAAAAAACACAGAAACTTCTCAGAAACTTCTCAGAAACTTCTCAGAAAAATCAGGTGCTATACTATGATATACACCCCTTTACCGTAGCACGCGCATCTGCCGTTATACTTACGAGGTCGAGGGCGCAGGAGAACCCTCCCTCTGCGGCTTTCCAGGTGTCCGAGCCCACGGGGGGGTCTCCTCGCAAGGCAACGATGTTGCGGATCCCGTTCGCCTGCAATCATATTCCGCCGGGGGCACGAGTGAGCCAAGGAGGCAGACAGGCAGAGAGGAAGGCAGAGAGGTAGGCAGAGGGGCAGGCAGTCGGTGATGATTCAACGCGGCTAGGGGGGTTTATTAATGTATTGCTTGCCTTAGTCATTTCACCTTTGAACACGCATCCCTTCGAGACGGAGCAGTGGGTTAAATGGTTCAACAGGGTGAGGAAGAGGGGGTTCCGTACAAACGGGGGGAATTCAGAACAAGAAACTTGAAACCAAAACAAAGCAAACAAACGATTCATGACAATATACGAAGTATATAAAAAATATGAAAACAACAAGACACCCCTACACATGACCCAATATGTCAGCAGACGGTAGCAGCAGCAACGACTACAAGAACACCAGCAACAACACCACAACCAACAGGAAACAGCACCAGCACCAACATCACACACGACAATAGCAACCACTGTTTCTGTGAAACTCTAGAACGAAAACAGCAAACAGCAGACACCTTTGAAACTGGGGCCGAAAACAAGAACAGAAAACGAAAAACAAAAGCACAAAACCCCCAGGAAATAGCAGAACCCCCCCTTCCCCCCCCCAACAATTTTACCAGGTACGTTTATACTTCGTACGTAAGTAAGTATGATCACAATACCTGGCACATCTTAACCCTTTAGAACTGCACTGTCTAGAAATAACGAGTTCAGTCTAATTCCAAGTGTTTTGTCCCCACATCGGGACTGCAGTCCTAAATGGGCTAACCCATTCAGAACTGAAAAAATAAAAATCCCACACTAATTCCCACACTAATTCCAAGTAGTCTGTTTGTCGCCAAATACGTGGGCAGGACCGGTTCTTAAGGGGTTAGTAAGTGAAATACCCTGAATTACCTTGCACTTGGCTAGAGCGTTGTCGATCTTCTCGACGGGCATGTTGGTGCACGTGAGGTGCATGTTCGGGACCAGGCCGTGCTCGTTCTTGGTGCGAAGGGTCAGGTCGAGGGTGAGGTCGGCCGTGCTGCCCCCGGCGCCCCAGGTGAAGTCGACGAAGAGCGGCTTCGTGGCTTTCATGCGCCCCACCCTGTCCATCAGGTTCTTCACCCCCTGCGTCGCGCGGAGAAAGGAATTTATACGTACGTACGAGCGAAAACCGCCAGAAATACGAGAACAAGGTTAACGTTGGGAGGTTACGGTACTCGAAACCACGTAGGAAAATGAAAATAAAGCAACTCGGATCTAAGAAACTGAAAATTAAGAAACCCAAAATTAAGAAACGGAAAGATGAGTAAACTGAAAGCTAAGGAACTGACAGTTAAGAAACGGAAAGTAAACAAGCTGGGAGCCAAGCAACTGAGAGTTACAAAAACTGAAAGTTGAGAAACTGGGAGCTGACTCGTGTATATTTTGGTTCAACTTTTGCACGAACCATAAGAAAACCATGCCAAAAAACTGAAATTAGCGTAGGACACACGGACGGGGGTTCAGCATTCCTACTGCTCGTCGGTTTTCATCGTTTTCTGCAATTCATGTGTACGTAGCCCACGCTCTCGCGCTTTCTGCGACACATGAAAAAGGCATAGAAAGTGCCGTTTTTTTTGTTTGGTACCTCAACGCAAAATTTAGCACTTTACATAAAATTGTTACGAGTTCGTATTAATAATAGTTTTTCACGACACTTCTGAATGTATGAATATCTGAACATGATATATAACATAATCTTGAAGTATTCTACATACGAAGTCTTATTTATACCCGTAATTATAGTGCTGGTGGACTGTTCGCTGTGGAGCTTCTGATTGGCTTAGCTCGTTACCGGAAATATGCGTCGTATGTAGATTTATGTAGACTCATGGTGAGCTCTACTATTATTAGTAGAGTGACGTAACACGACAGAAACTACAGGACTGTACATGGGAGTGGTCGGCAAGTACTCTACCAGTAAATCATAAGTGCTGGTGTACCGTTCGTTGTGGAGCTTCTGATTGGTCTACGTAGCTCATCACCGGAAATAATTGCGTAGATTTATGTGTAGATTCGTGGTGAGCTCTACTATTAGTAGCAGAGAGTGACGTAAAACGACAGAAGCTACGGGACTGTACATGGGAGAAGTCGGCAAGTACTCTACCAGTAAATCAGAGTGCTGGTGTAACGCTCGTTGTGGAGCTTCTGATTGGTCCACGTATATAGCTCATTACCGGAAATATGTGTGCAGATTTATGTGTAGACTCGTGGTGAGCTCTACTCTTAAATAGTAGAGAGTGACGTAAAACGACAGAGAACTACAGCACTGTAACACCAGTCGAACTACAGCACGCCAAGCTTTCGCAGAGATGAAGAGCTCGATCACTTATCGTACTATCAACCGGGTATTAACATAACTTGGAGCAGTGATAGTAGTACTCGTGTAGTACTCGTACAGTAGTACACATATATGAATATGTTAGTACAAGTATAGCTACTGCTGCAGTATGTAGTATTGATAGTATCATACGAAGATTGTTTTTCAGTAAAAATCCACAAATTTTGCTTGAAAATAAATATGTCAATACCGAAGACCCAGATGAACGGTTATTAGACACAGCAAATTGACAAAGGGGCTTTGGTTACTCTGGAGTCTTTGGACCCCACCCTTTGGTTTGGTGTCAGAGGGGCCACGCAGCCGCAGAGAAAAAAACAAAACAATTCATATTGTGGGGTTTCCGTTGTCTGCTTGGCTCCGCGGAAAGCGGTCCCCCGAAAAAAAGGAAAAAAAAAAACTGCCCCCCACGACTTTGAGAGCCCAGAGCGCGCGCTCTGAAAAAACAAAAGCCCGGCTACGAGGGCATAAGGTTGCGCCGTAGTGTTTACACGCACCCCCCCCTGCGTGCCCCGCAGCCGAGAGCGCGAGAAATGACCGTGGCCCGAAGATGAATGGTCGCCAATCTGCAAAAACAAAATGTATTTTGTACATGCTTCCAAGTACACGATTTGTGTCGTTGTTGGGGTTCACGGAAAACACGAGATACGATCGTTCGGAGTATCCCGCCCCGCTTGTCGCGAGAATAAGGCCGGGAGGTGGGTGTACGCAGGCCTGCGGATCAAGTACAAGAGGAAGGCGTACTGGTTCTGCTGCGCCGACGTCAAACTGTTGTTCGCAGCAAGACCAGCACACCTTCTCCTTGTCTTCGATTCCGTAGGTTGTCCAGGCGCACCTCGCGGCTTTGTACTCGCGACAAGCGGGACGTTTCCGGGCGATCCGTTCTCGGTATTTTCTTCATAGAACAACGGCACCCAGCAGAGCGCTCTCGAGGGCACAGCTCGTGTACAGCAGTACAGTAGTAGTGCCCGAGGTATTCAGGTATTCATAGCAGCAGCAACGGAAACGACGGGCTACCACTGGCTGTAAATGGACACGACATATGAAATAAATGTGGGAGTGTGGTGATTTTCACGAATCTCCTGGAGAATACGGCCGGCCAGGGTCGACGTCTTCTTCGTCACGGTCACAGGTGTAGAAGGAGGAGCAACATAACCGGAGGCCAATGGCGACGATGCCGCTGCCGCCTGAGCAGGACGAGCAGAATCAATAATAATCTAGACCGAGTCTACGCTTGGTGCGCATTTGAGCAAAATCGGGTAGGGTACCCGGTACGCACGATAATAAAAACAACATAAATATTGAACCAGTTTTCCAGCCGCCATGTACACTCGTCTACAGCAGTAGTAGGCTCGGTCTACATTCGGTTCTACTGGTAGGTCCTACATACGACTATGATACCCGTACGTACAACTGGACACGTCTTGTCCACGTAACAGTTCCGCGCATGACAAACAGACAATGGCGAAGCGGGCGCACTACCGACGGCGGGCCTATCTGCCTACCTACGTACTACCAGGTACCAGCTACGTACTATCAAAGGTCTACCATCCACTCAAGGCGCGCTTGTGGGTTTACCGCGGTGATGTGATGAGGGGCAGGGGGGAAAGGGGCTACATAGGCACGAAGATGCTACGTAGAGTGTCCTCGCAGAGAACACCAGCAGCCCAGCAACATATCACGAAAGCAGTTACACCTTGACCAGGCACTCTATGTCGCATATGTTTTGTAATACATACAAGCTGTATATATCAGACGTACTACTAACATCACGGAAAGCGCCAAAGCGAGAGTTTCAGGTGGTAAAATGGGGCGGGGGGGGAAACATGACAGTCGACGAACCCCTTGCGCGATAAAAACTACAGCCTTCTTCTACACCTTCACCGTCCATTTTTGGAAAGTATTGGACTAGATGAGGCCTCCTGCCTCCAGTCGGTGGTCCTACCCTAGGACATCTTCCCGCGCTTAACTCGGATATGTCGCGGCATACCCCCGGCCCGAAGTGGCGCCTACCAAAATCCGAAACCCTGATGCGCTAAGCTGGGTTGGGTGGGATGGTCAGTGTTTTCCCTGTTTCCCCCTTCTAAAATCTGGCGTTGGGTCTTCTGAACCAGCAATGGTGAGGAGCAGTGTTTAGGCAAAATTACTCCAATCGGAAGTACTGGAGCCACCTAGGTATTCTTGGTGAATCCGGTTTTGTTGATTAGCGATGTTACCAAGGCATGTACCGGGGAAGGGTACGTAGACGCCTGCTACCACACCGCTTGTTCGAAGACTGCTTTTGTGAATGTTGTGACATACAGGTACTGCTGTGCCAGGTACCTGGTAAACGTACCTCAGTTGAATTTACTTCGACGGCTGACGATATGATTCTTTCGTAATATAGGCTAGAGAGAAAAGTGTTACTCGTATATACGTACGTACTGCGGTATCAGTTCAGTACATAAGATACCTCCATCAAAGAATGCCGTGACGTGCCCGGAAATAGCCCGACAGGTCGTTGCAAAAAAAAAAACGGAAAGCGTTCGATTGCCATTGCCACGCTTTTCACTGCCCATTTGTCAAACCATGTACCTGAACCACTCCTCTCCCTCCTATGTATGTATAATGTTTACTTTCATTTTCTTGCATCTGAACACACCGCTGCTTGTACAGCAGCAGCAGGTTTCCGGCAATTGAACAAAAGACAAGAGCTACCGCGTGCATCAGGTTGACCACACAGCTGAAAGCCTGATGCACGGCATCCTCCCCAAAAGCAACCACTGCCCGCGAAACGGCGTCACAACCGACAGCTGGTCTGTCTGCCTACGTACTACAGTAGCTGTCTAGTCTACCATCCACTCACGGCGGACGTACGGATTTGCCGCGGTGTCGTGATGAGGGGCACGGGGGTATTATTCTACGAGTATTTATATATTTGTCATCACGTCCTCAGAGGCAACAGCAGCAGCGAAGAAGATCTGCACACTCCGCACGAATACAAATAGTTTCGACGAATACTCGCGAAAACCATCCGTCGAACAGGTAGCATTCGTCCACGGACGAATATTCGTTTTCGAGAGACTATTCGCCCACGGACGAATATTCGCCCCATATTTTCAGGGAAAGTATTAATTCGCCCCAACTTTTCGAGCTACTATTCGTCCACGGACGAATATTAGACCCACGTTTTCGAGACAAAATTTTCGTCCACGGACGAATATTTACCCATGTTTTCGAGAAAGTATTTGTCCGTGGACGAATATTCGCCCCACGTTTTGAGAGACTATTCGTCCACAGACGAAAATTCGCCCCATAAACCGAAATTGAAGCCAACGAATACAAATACGCGTACCTATATATTAGTATTCTTATTCGTGCGGGGTGCGGACAGATTGCCAGGAGAAAGCAATTTCACCCCTTGAAACTTTGCCTTGACACGCACGCCTTGACTGACACCAAAATACTAGGTTTCAGGGCGGAATACTCGGCCCTATGTGTGAACACCCTTGACAATGCACGTTTTGCCTCTTGCTTGACACTCCTCTCGACTACTGACTGCAGTAATCTGACCAAGTACTTACATCTTGAGCAGCAGAGAAAGCGAGGCAAACCACGAAAACAGCAGTTTTACACATCATGGAGAAACGCTTATTTTGCATATATACGTACGTACGATAAAACAAAAATCTTAGGCCGTTTCCTATGCGGTTCGATTTCGAGCTTCAGATTTGTATTTTTCGATCTCAAAAACGAAAGCACCGTCCTATGCAGTCCGATTGTGCAAAATCTGACCGGATTTTTTTTCGATTTGAGAATCTGATGACCCAAGTGGTCGGATTTTGGCCCAAAATCCGACGACTTGGGTCATCAGATTTTCAAATCGAAAAATGGCATGGTCTCTAAATTCAAGATGTTATCCACGCAGCAAGCAAGCAGCAGCAGCAGCACGATCGATGAGTTGGATGGTGACACAGCGACGTTGCTTCGCGCTGGCGCGGGCTCGGGCCTAGAGACGAAGGGAAGCACACTCGGCGCGCGCCTCTCCGTACTCGTACTCGTAGACTTTACAGCAGTAGCAGCAGCAGTACAGCAGTAGTCCACAGTCAACGCTCGGATGCTTCGTTGTGTCAAAATACAAAATACCAAGACAGGTCGACTCGAGCGCACTCGGCGCGTCGCCGCCAGACCAGAGGCAGCCAGCGTGGCTTCGGACGCTTGGGTTCTACGCCCAGTACAGCGCACTCGGAGCGTCTCTTCGCGGCGCCATACCACAACAACAGCAGTTGGTCTCGCAGTTTGCTCAAATATCTGCATGTACAACAAATCCATGTTTTCTCGCATAAGAAGACTGTTTCGATTTTCGAACTACAGCAGTAGTAGGTCGCTGAAAAATCGATCGGATGAATCTGAAGCTCAAAAATCGAACCGCATATGTAGGAAACCTTGAGGAAACAGTAGTTTTTTTACACACATTAAAAAACCTGTACGAGTAGACTACGAACAGCAGCAGAGAGTCTTTGACATTACTGACGTCGCCGAAAGCGCGAAAGAGAGTTAGTACTCGTATTAATAGTAGCGTTCCATGAAGGTCGACGAATAACGAACCCTCTGCACAAAAAAAAAACAAGGCATGTGCGGGGGGGGGCGCAAGGGTACGTACGAGACAAGACGTCTGTGACCTGTGGCCACACGGCTTGTTCAGAAGACCGCTCCTTCGAGTGACGTGATAGGCCAGGATAGGCTGGACAGAAAAAGTGAAAAGTGTACCTGCTGTATCATACCTGTCAGGTGCGTACATATTTCCATGAACGATGCCCGCTATGGTCATCGCCAAAAAAGTTGAAAAGTGTTCGATCGCCGTGCGGCTCGACTGCCCCCTTGGTAAGACAAGCGCAACCGCGCGCATGGGGTCGATGGCACCCTTGAGAGCAGTGTCTCGTAATGCCGAAGAAAGGTTGAAAACTACTGCGACATTGATGTATGGTCCTGGTATGGCCCCTCAAGCATCAACGCACGCCTGCCCTCCCTACCCGCCCGCACGACGTAGATGCAACGTGTGCATGTATGCGATAATATGTGATGACAGCCAAATAATTAGCGATCACGAGCCCCAACCGCACGTCTAACGTTCCGCCCCACGCGAGAGCAGGCAGGGGCTCATCGGTCGAGCGCACTGTTTTGGTGGGCAACCTGGGCCGCCACGTTGGCCAACGCGAGAGGGTCAACGATAGCCTCGACGACAAAAACGACGGGTGTATCGAAATGAAAGCTTGAGTCACCTCAGGAGTGCGCGGGGGGAAGAACTCCAGCGACTGAAACTGGGGCGATTCGGCCCCATCGCTGGTGAGCGCCTCCTTGGCATGCGCCTGGATGAGGTCGATGATCTTGGCATCCGTTGGAGAAGACATCGCTGAGCAACTATGGTGTTGTCGAGAGTCGAGTGTGAAGTGAAGCTACGAAAAGTTACGTATCAACCTCGCTGGGAGTTGTGGAAATTAATGTGGCGTTATGTTCTAGAACTTGTATCCCCCCGTCGATTTGCCGACTCACCAGAAAAAACGCAGATCAGGTGACTACGCACGGGTTCAAACTTTCAAAACCGCACCATCTCTCGTTAGCTTGACCGTCGAGCACCACCCGGGTGGTAGTAGACTAAATAGTCTTCGCTTCTCGTCGTCGAGATGTGCCGGCCGCTCCGATCATCGCAACCAACGTCGATCAACGAAATTGCAATGAGATCAGTCGGTGCGAGAGGACCACGTTCCACCTCCGCTCCTCTTCAAAAACTAGTTCTCGTTCTCGCTGTCATCGCCTGCTGCACCACGCGTGGCAAGAGCTTCCTCGGGCCGGTCCCACCCCCCGGGTCCAGCGTTGGCTCTTCGGCCGGAAGCTTCCGTCACCGGTGCTCGGCTGCGAGTCGCGACTCGGTAGACGGAATCAGCAGTAGTAGCAGCTGCAGCAGCAGGAGAAGGACACCTTATTCCCACCAGGACAGACGTAGTCAGCGCTCTTGTTGGAGGGGGGTTGGTAACGGTCGAGGAGAGGGGGGGCGGGGCGTTTCGATGGCGGCGGCGAGCGGGGGGATGGGCCCGGGAAAGGGGACGCAGGTAGTGCTGCTTCGGCACGGGATGAGCACCTTCAACAAGCTCAACATTTTCACGGTGAGAGCCGAGCTTGTGGTCCGGAGCTTGGGTGGCTGAGCTCTTATTTTCTCCTAATAGATTGATGACGTGTACAGCAACGGCATTGGAGTAAGCCTTGCGGTATGCAGTACGACTATTAATACTGCTACTACGAGTACTGCTGCTGTATGTCAGATGTACCCCAGATACGAGGCAATGTAGGCACAATATACGTACCTCTGCTGTGCAAGACAGCTACGAGTACGTACGTACGTACAATGTACGAGTGCGTATCCCAGGTACCTCTGCGGTCGAAGATGACAGCTACAGGTGTACGAGTAGTCTACAGTCTACAGCACCTACACCACGAGCAAGAGAGCTGAGAGTTTTGAGAGACTATCATACGTACCACGTACCAGTATAATATGCTGTAAAGAAAATCGGAAGCCATGTCGTACGCTGAATTTACGTATTTACAGCAGTACTACTCTGCTGTGGTGTAGAACGCACCCTCTCCCCAAGATAAGAAATGCACCCGGGGCCGGTTTTCCTGCTTCATACGGCACGCGTACATAGGTGTCCTGTACACGGTACGTATGCACTGATGTGTCCGCCAATCGCCCTCGTGCGAAAAACTTTCACTTCCCGCAAGTCGCAGGCAGGCAGGCAGGCAGGTGCCTCCCGTGCGGTCCGGTGAACCAGAGGGTGTTTGTTATCTTCGGGCTATCGCGTCTGCCAGTACCAGGCACGCATAAGACGGCATTGTAGCCACACCAACAGCCGTGCCACCTCACAACACCTGTTGGTTCCGTTTTGTCCCGACGTCCCGAGTCCCGACCCCTCCACGAGCTTGGTTTGCGGCTGGTTTGGTGCTTGGCGAGGGTAACGCTGCCCTTACAGCAGTCAGCGCCTCCCTCCCCTAGCCACGCTTATACTGGGATCAGCTTTGCAGACAGAACCCCAACCCTTCGTGCTTGACTCATGCTGAACCATCAACTCAGCATACTTTTTCAGTGGTTACCCTTCTCCCGGTCTCTAGAGGAGCTGCAACCAAGGTCGCAGCTGTACTTTGCAATTGCGGATGATTTCGAACCTTTGAGAACATTTTCCTTTTTTTTCAGGCTTGTGGCTGGAACATCGCTGCACTGCGCACGCAGGCAACGCCGACTGCTTACCTTTCTATGTGCCACTCCACTACGAGTATGTACCACCGATGTGCCTCTACAACAGCAACAGCAGCAGTAGCATATGATACGTACCGGTACTCCGCCGACAGCAATAGTGCCCGGTTCTTGAGTGCCCGGTTCTTGGTCCTATGCCCCGCGGGGGGTGCCCTCGCCCGTGGCCCCCTTGTCGGCACCGTTGCCTGTACGAGTGCATCATTAGACACCACAAGACAGCAGCAGTGGTGTGTACCAGGTACCAGGTACCTGGTATGCTTTACACGACGTTGTCTGGCTTTTTCCAGTCGGACACGATAGTTGAACGCATTTTCGCAAAATCAGCTTTGCGAACTCGGGGCTGAAACTTTGCATGGAGGCAGGTCCGAGCTGCTGGTGTTGTTGTTGTTGACCTAACATTGTTACGGGGGACCATAGTAAATAGGACCCAATATTGTTAGAAACAAGCGATACATGTACGAGATAGTTTTTTTTCTATGCCGGAGGACCTATTTAACATTGTCCCCCGTATAAGCTGGTTGTGCCTCAACCCATTCAAAACTGCGACACTTATCCTAAGCTAATTCCAAGTAGTTTGGCTCCAAAAACGGGGGGGCGGTTCTTAAGGCAGTCCCGTTGTGGGGACAAAACACTCGGAATTGGAGTCAGATTTTATGTTTCTGTACAAAACAGCAGTGCAGTGGTAAAAATCGACCGCGGTCACGAAATGACAAAACGCGGGTATACGCAGTAGGTATTCGTAGGAAAAACCAAGGGTACGCGCGGTACGGGATGGGACCGTTTTGCCCGCCGCAGGCGGAAATTTTTTTGGGTCTTCCCGAGGGGCGGTATGGGAAAATGTNTTTTCAGGCTTGTGGCTGGAACATCGCTGCACTGCGCACGCAGGCAACGCCGACTGCTTACCTTTCTATGTGCCACTCCACTACGAGTATGTACCACCGATGTGCCTCTACAACAGCAACAGCAGCAGTAGCATATGATACGTACCGGTACTCCGCCGACAGCAATAGTGCCCGGTTCTTGAGTGCCCGGTTCTTGGTCCTATGCCCCGCGGGGGGTGCCCTCGCCCGTGGCCCCCTTGTCGGCACCGTTGCCTGTACGAGTGCATCATTAGACACCACAAGACAGCAGCAGTGGTGTGTACCAGGTACCAGGTACCTGGTATGCTTTACACGTTGTCTGGCTTTTTCCAGTCGGACACGATAGTTGAACGCATTTTCTCAAAATCAGCTTTGCGAACTCGGGGCTGAAACTTTGCATGGAGGCAGGTCCGAGCTGCTGCTGTTGTTGTTGTTGTTGTTAACCTCACATTGTTACGGGGGACCATAGTAAATAGGACCCAATATTGTTAAAAACAAGCGATACATGTACCGTACGAGATAGTTTTTTTTCTATGCCGTAGGACCTATTTAACATTGTCCCCCGTATTAGCTGGTTGTGCCTTAGGGCCATTCTTATCGGAGCCATATATTTCCTAAATTTCCAACATTTCCAACATTTTTTTTCGCGCAATTTTCTAGATTTCCATTTTTTCCATTTTTTTTCTCCATTTATTGGAACGTGAAGCCTTCCAAACATTTTGCCCTCTGAAGAATTTCCAATATTTCCAATATTTCCAATATTTCCAAGGTTTCGTTTTTTTTTTTGGAAACAAATATTAGAAATTATGGAAAAAAGCTGCTCGATAAGAACGACCCTTAACCCAGTCAAAACTGCAACACTTATCCTAAGCTAATTCCAAGTAGTTTGGCTCCAAAAACGGGGGACCGGTTCTTAAGGCAGTCCCGTTGTGGGGACAAAACACTTGGAATTAGAGTCCGATTTTATGTTTCTGTACAAAACAGCAGTGCAGTGGTAAAAATCGACCGTGGTCACGAAATGACAAAACGTGGGTATACGCAGTAGGTGTTCGTAGGTAAAACAAAACCAAGCAAACCTCAGCAGTCGGGTCATACCACGACCTGCCGTATACTGTAACCAATGTGATAAGACAACACACCCCCTGGGACGATTTTCCGAGTCGATTTTCTCCGAAACATGCCTTAGAAGGGCACCCGGAACGAAAAACGGTGGCACTGCAAAGAGCTCGTCGAGATGTTTCCATAGACGCGCATCGCTCGGCAGTTGTGGTCTCCCCTTCCCGTTGTCGCGAAAACCAGCTTAAAAATAGCACATTCGTCCGAGGGGGTGTGTTATCTTATCACCCCCGGGCATACAACGCCAGAAAGAGACACATATGAGATACGTACGTAGACTATTCATATGTCACGCGCGATCGAGAGATGTACTCGTACCTGGTACGTGTTTTCTAGCTCGTCGGGAGTGGCAACATTGTCTGTTGATAGTCGACCACCTGAGCCGCTCGGGCCACGCGCCGTTACTGCTTCTGTAGGACTGCTGTGGTACGGCCGCTGTGCTGGCGCCATCCATCCATCCCCGATCCCCCATCCCCAGCCTCCACCCCCTCCCCTGGTTATCACGATCTTGACTTGTGTGGGGTAATGACAGTTACATTCACCTTTACAGTTAGCAGTGCAGTAGTAGTAACAGCAGTCACACTATGATTGCATTGCATTGCCTTGGTATTCTCTCCTCGCTGCATTACACATTGTGGTATCTCTGATGTGTCGTAGTTTTGTGGCCATAGAGCTTGCATCTCTCTGGGTTGAAGAATCAGCACGCGCACTGGGGTATTCTGGGTGTCCATGGGTAGAAATATCGGCTTGATATGAAGAACACACACAAACACCAGTGGGTTTCCCTGGCAGTCTGGCATCGTATGATTTACAGGGTCAAACGGTAGACAGTAGTACAGAGTATTGTCAATTACCAACACCCCCGGTAGAAAAAGGGGCTTTGTTATTTGATCGTGTCTTTGGCCCTGCTTGGGCGTGTTTGCCGTTCGGCGTGGCGGAACATCTTGTTACAGGCGAACTGCCGAATCATGACAAACCTCCTTGCTGATTGACTCCCACATCGACAGCTGGACCTACAGTAGTACTTTTTCTCTTTGGTAGTTTGGGACCACGAAACTTGCATCTCTCTCTACGGAAACAATCCACACGCAGGCTGGGTTTGATGGATGCCTTCGATGAGTACCTCTTACAACTAACGGTTTACTGTAAAAAATAACATATGCCTTAACCATGCCACTCCATCCCCCTCCCAGCTACCGCCTCCAGAGCCTGTGCGACGCCCCCTTCGGACGAGGGTGGGCTTATTAGTGCTTCGTTTCCCTACCTTCCCGTGGCGTTTTCCGTAATTTTCAATTTACCATCCCTTATTCCCCCGTCGCATCCTGTCCCATCCCGCGCCTTACCATGCCCCCCCATTTCCCCGCCCCGCCGCCGCCTCTATGGTTAGTGCGACGTCCCCCTCGCGTGACTTGTGTGGGGTAGTGACAGTTACATTCACCTTTACAGTTAGCAGTGCAGTAGTAGTAACAGCAGTCACACTATGATTGCATTGCATTGCCTTGGTATTCTCTCCTCGCTCCATTACACATTGTGGTATCTCTGATGTGTCGTAGTTTTGTGGCCACAGAGCTTGCATCTCTCTGGGTTGAAGAACCAGCACGGACACTGGGTATTCTGGGTGTCCATGGGTAAAAATATCGGCTTGATATGAAGAACACACACAAAGATCAGTGGGTTTCCCTGGCAGTCTGGCATCGTATGATTCACAGGGTCAAACGGTAGACAGTAGTACAGAGTATTGTCAATTACCAACACCCCCGGTAGAAAAAGGGGCTTTGTTATTTGTTGGTGTCTTTGGCCCTGCTTGGGCGTGTTTGTCGTTCGGCGTGGCGGAACATCTTGTTACGGGCAAACTGCCGAATCATGACAACAAACCTCCTTGCTGATTGACTCCCACGTCGACAGCTGGACATACAGTAGTACTTTTTCTCTTTGGTAGCTTGGGACCACGAAACTTGCATCTCTCTCTACGGAAACAATCCACACGCAGGCTGGGTTTGATGGATGCCTTCGATGAGTACCTCTTACAACTAACGGTTTACTGTAAAAAATAACACATGCCTTAACCATGCCACTCCATCCCCCTCCCAGCTACCGCCTCCAGAGCCTGTGCGACGCCCCCCTCGGACGAGGGTGGGCTTATTAGTGCTTCGTTTCCCTACCTTCCCGTGGCGTTTTCCGTAATTTGCAATTTACCATCCCTTATACAGTGGGATGGGAATAGTCGGGACTTGGCGGACAGCGGGACGGGAATAGTCGGGAATGGGCAAACAGTGGGATGGGAAACAGTCGGAAACGGGAACACGGCCATCACCGCGGGACGGTAAAGCTCGGGAACAGAAACCGACGATGGTACCGGTCGGGAAATCGCGGTCGGGAACGAAAAATCTGACGGTTTCACATTCCCGTACCGTACCGTTCCCGTCCCGACCACATTTTTTCCCGTCCCGACCTTTACCGCGCGTACCCCTGGGAAAAACAAAACCAAGCAAACCTCAGCAGTCGGGTCATACCACGACCTGCCGTATACTGTAACCAATGTGATAAGACAACACACACCCTGGGACGAATTTCCGAGTCGATTTTCTCCGAAACATGCCTTAGAAGGGCACCCGAAACGAAAAACGGTGGCACTGCAAAGAGCTCGTCGAGATGTTTCCATAGACGTGCATCGCTCGGCAGTTGTGGTCTCCCCTTCCCGTTGTCGCGAAAACCAGCTTAAAAATAGCACATTCGTCCGAGGCGGTGTGTTATCTTATCACCCCCGGGTACGGTAATATACATACAACGCCAGAAAGAGACATACACATATGAAATACGTACGTAGACTATTCATATGTCACGCGCGACCGAGAGATGTACTCGTACCTGGTACGTGTTTTCTAGCTCGTCGGGAGTGGCAACATTGCCTGTTGATAGTCGACGACCCGAGCCGCTTGGGCCACGCGCCGTTACTTCTTCTGTAGGACCGCTGTGGTACGGCCGCTGTGCTGGCGCCATCCATCCATCCCCGATCTCCCATCCCCAGCCTCCACCCCCTCGCCTGGTTATCACGATCTTGACTTGTGTGGGGTAGTGACAGTTACATTCACCTTTACAGTTAGCAGTGCAGTAGTAGTAACAGCAGTCACACTATGATTGCATTGCATTGCCTTGGTATTCTCTCCTCGCTCCATTACACATTGTGGTATCTCTGATGTGTCGTAGTTTTGTGGCCACAGAGCTTGCATCTCTCTGGGTTGAAGAACCAGCACGGACACTGGGTATTCTGGGTGTGCATGGGTAAAAATATCGGCTTGATATGAAGAACACACACAAAGATCAGTGGGTTTCCCTGGCAGTCTGGCATCGTATGATTCACAGGGTCAAACGGTAGACAGTAGTACAGAGTATTGTCAATTACCAACACCCCCGGTAGAAAAAGGGGCTTTGTTATTTGTTGGTGTCTTTGGCCCTGCTTGGGCGTGTTTGTTGTTCGGCGTGGCGGAACATCTTGTTACGGGCAAACTGCCGAATCATGACAACAAACCTCCTTGCTGATTGACTCCCACGTCGACAGCTGGACATACAGTAGTACTTTTTCTCTTTGGTAGCTTGGGACCACGAAACTTGCATCTCTCTCTACGGAAACAATCCGCACGCAGGCTGGGTTTGATGGATGCCTTCGATGAGTACCTCTTACAACTAACGGTTTACTGTAAAAAATAACACATGCCTTAACCATGCCACTCCATCCCCCTCCCAGCTACCGCCTCCATAGCTTGTGCGACGTCCCCCTCGGACGAGGGTGGGCTTATTAGTGCTTCGTTTCCCTACCTTCCCGTGGCGTTTTCCGTAATTTGCCATTTACCATCCCTTATTCCCCCGTCGCATCCTGTCCCATCCCGCGCCTTACCATGCCCCCCCATTCCCCCGCCCCGCCGCCGCCTCTATGGTTAGTGCGACGTTCCCCTCGCGGACGAGGATGCGCCCGTCGCATTCCATACCGTCCCGTAGGTTATCATCCCGTGTCAACCCGTCCCATCCCACGCCTTACCAAGACGCCCCTATAAATATATTATATTTATAGGTTGGGTTGGCGTCGGTTGGCAACGACGCTGTAAAACACGCCACTCGCTGCGTGAGCTAGACAACCAGGGTGCCGTTTTTTTTTGTTATTTGTTTTTGGCGGTCACCAAAGCTGGCGGTCGAGTAGATCATTTGTGCGGGGTGGAGAACCTTTGTTCCGCACAAGGGGAATGGTCGTATCACGTAGTGTTAATATGGTAAGGCGTCCGCGAGGCAGTTACATAGTAAAACCCATTGCTGTCTCCGGAAGTGGCCACACCAGAAATTAAATTAACTCATTGAAGCTGTCGTCCATATGCAAGTCCGCCTCAGAGGCGGTTCTTAGCAGGATGCAGCTCACCCTCCATGCGACTCGCCCAATACCTCACGGCGTTTCGCGCTTGGTGCAAGCAATGTCTGCCTGGTTGGTGAAAACCCAACGCGCTCCGTCCCGGCATTGTAGGGATGCGAGGGTCTATGGTCATATGACTACGGCCGTGCACAACATGAGTACACCCCC
>MEHQ01002804.1:79746-95690 GCA_008828725.1 Saccharina japonica | reverse complement strand
CCCCCCCCCCCCCCCCCCCCCATCCAATGGTCTCTAATATTATACCCGTTGACGCTCTTACCGCGATCTGCGGAAGTTGAATCGGTTTTCGGCGAAGAAGTGCTTTGCCAGGTAATCAACTTAATTTTTTCTTCCCTATAGGTTTACCGAGGGCTTTGTTCAACGGAAAGTCCAAACTGTCGCATCGAAAACAGTCTGGTCGATTCAGAAGCTCACAACCTACGCGCGCATTGTTTGATTGTTTGTTTCTCCAAACGGTCCCTATATATAGCCGTTGACACCCAGCTTACCGCGCGCAGCGGAACATCGATAGCTGGCATACACACACAAACGAGCGCCCCCCCCCCCATCGCTACGTTTGGTGTTTCTCCCCGGTGCCCTGTGCCTTGAGGTATGTATATACCCGAATACCCTTCGCGCGTATATATATATATACAGCAATCGCTCGAACAATAATCGGTACGAGTATCGGTCGTAAATCACAACAACACAAGTACCTGGGTACATAATTATTTGTACTGTACACAGCCAACTGCACGCATGGTCATTATTATTCATATTATTATTTTTTGTCCATCCCATTTAATATCTTCGCCCTTCTTTTCTTTGTCCCTCTTTAGTCGTAACTCAGATCCGTCCGGGGTCTCTATGTAGGCTCTTCTACCCCCTCCCCGCTACGGTACGTGCCTTACATTTTTATCGCGAGAATATTTTAGCACTTTCTTCCCTCGTCGACTTGCGTCGGGATCGGCCTATTGTATATGTACGTTGCACGAAGTGTACACTTGTTGAATATATATTATCTTGCGTGGTGCGTGACACCGAAAACAAACGCTGACAAACTACGCAAAGTGCGCTGCCGTGCACCGTGCTGCCGTGAACTATTGCCGACGGCTGACCATTTAGTACCTGGCGTACGTGCATAGTGCATTGGTATATTTTTTTCATATCATTTCAAACTGTTGTTACCGAACCGTCAGCTATTGCGCCGCATTTTTTCCCGTTGCAGGACAACATCGGTGCGAAAAGTAACGGCTGAGTACGCCAGCTGGTGCTGCGAACATCGAGCACAGAGAAGGCAAGCAAGCGTGTCTCGAGCCACAGGGGACCGAGACCTCTGCCTGTAAGTTGTAGACTGTCTCTCGCCATCCTGTGAGAGGAGGGAGGGAGGGAGGGAGCCCCTGGGAATCGTCAAATATCTTCAGGTACGTATTATGTAGGATACCAGCTACCAGGTATAGCTGGTAAGTACCTTGTATGGGTATATATGCACATACCTGGTACATACGAGGACTTCAAAGTACAACTACTATAGATACGACGTACTCGTATATATGTTGATACTCTGAATTCGTTTCGGGGCGTCCATGGGGCAGGCTTTTACCACGACTGCCACCACTGTATATCTCCGGCTTGGGCTGGTTGCTAATAAAGGGTATCATCGTGGTTGGTTGCTGCCGTGAGCAATAAATGACCGCAGCCAGCCGCCGCCGCCGCCGCCGCCGCCTGAAAAAGCCCATCCACCTCTTCTGCCTGTATCGCGTTCAGCTGTTCATACGCAGCATCATTTGGTCCGCGTGTCTCGCATTTTCGTATCGTTCCACCATTATTATTGACAGGAAACCGTCGTCTACGTATGGCCAAGCATGCACCACCATTGGAGGGCTAGGTTGGTCTGGGTCACGCTGTTGTTGTTGTTGTTGTTGGCTGTCGACAGCGTCTCGCCCCAAATATTCGCTCAAGACATCCCAATCGCGGGCATTGCCTCCGTGAGGGCGGTTGGCCACGCCCCCTCTCGTGCCCCCTCCTCCGCCCTTCCTTCGCCCACCGAAGAGTTCTACGATGATGGGAGTAGTAGCAGTACCACCAGCAGTACTCGCAGCAGTAACAGCAACAGCAACAGCAACAGCGGTGCCTCGGCGATAACGACGGAAGAAGAGCTCGTCGACGCACTGGAGGTGGATACCCAAGTTACCGGTGAGAAAACAACTAACTATTAACAGGGGGGACCATAGCAAGTAGGACCAAACGTTGTTATTAATAGCAAAAATAGGTAAACACAACACTTCGAAGTAGGTTTTTTCTTTTACCGTAGGACCTATTTACTATTTACTAGGGTCCTCTGTATTACTGGTATCGGGTTCTACTGTAGTGCATGGTACGATAGATGAGCGTCATATGGATTACCCTCGGCTGGGTAATCGACGGATTTTACCGCTATAGCTTAGTAGGTCGTACCGTGACGCCTTCACGTGTACCAGGTACCTATTACGCGGGGCCATAGTAAAATCAGGACCCGTCACACACACAAACTGTTTTTTTGCCTTCCCATTTGGTGTCTTCGCCCTTCCTTTCTCTCTCCTTCCTATTAAATACAATAGTCGTAACTCAGATCCGGGGTCACACGCAGCAGCAGTAGGCGCTTCTCCCTCCTCCCCACTACGTACGTACGGTTAGTGCCTTGCATTTTCATCGCGAGAAGACTCCAGCCCTTTCTTTCCCTCTCGTCGACTATTAATAGCATTGATTGAATTAGTATCCCATTATTTTTACGAATAATCGATATCATACGAAGGCATATTTGGTCCTGATTACTGAACTGTGCATACGTCCCCCCGAAATAACATTGTCTTGGACTTCTGGCTTGGTTTGCTCCACACCCCACCCAAAACCTGACATTGATTGAGAAAACTGGAAGTTGCAATTCCGATGAAAAAATCAATCAATTAATGTTAATACTATGTAGCTAAATAAAGGTGTAATCGAAAAATTGTGGGAAAAGACAAACACACAAGTGGAGATATTCCCGGTGTTGGTCCGGTAATTCCTCCGTTGAGGAGTATACTAATAGTCAGTAGTAGTCGCTAGTAGTCAGTAATAGTCAGTAATAGTCAGTAATAGTCAGTAATAGTCGGTAACAGTCGGTAATAGTCGGTAATACTCAGTAGTAGGCAGTAATAGTCGGTAGTGGTCAGTAATATGCAGTAATAGTCAGCAACAGTCAGCAATAATCAGTAATAGTCAGTAGCAGGCAGCAACAGCCAGTAAAAGTCAGGCATAGCCCTTTCATACTTGATCGGCGAAACATCGGCTAGGAGTCGGTCTAACGGCATTCATAAAAGGGGGACTGCATTACTATCGGTATACGTTTGTCGAGTATTCAGGTATGATTGATAGGTATATATTGGAAGGAAACGAAGAAAAACGACAGCTGCGGTGAGATGGAGGATTTCGTCGAAACTCATGTTTGCAAGGGTATATATATGTGAAGGGTATGATTGAAATAAGATCTGTACGTTGTCAGATGGCAAATTGAATAAGAATGCTTCCATGACAGTAAGGTAATACAATTCACTTCCATGCAAGTTTTTTTACTTCCATGCAAGTAAATGCCGGCAGTATTTACTCCCATGGAAGTAAATTTCTCTTCGATGTTCCGTGGAAGTTTCCGTTTGAAGAGGGCCTTCGGCCACTAGTCAGGTCTATCACGGGGGACCATAGTAAATGGGACCTACGTTAAACACAAAAACCTACCAATCTGTCCCGAAATATAATCACACTTTTATTCAATTTTAATGTATAAATGATTACTATATTTCGGGACAGAGTGGTATATATTTATCAATTTTTGCGAACAGTATTTGGTCCTATTTACTATGGTCCTCCGTAATACGAAGTGTGGTTCTGCGCTACGCGCTACACGGTTTTGAATATCCCGTTTGTATTTGTTCCACGTTTTGGTAATCGGGATGGGCCCAGTTTGGGTGGGACGGTGTGCCAAGTGGGAGAAGGGGTCGATTCATGCCCCATGGATTTTTTTTTTAACTTCCATGTGAGTAAATTGGAATGGCATTTTTTTCACTTCCTTTCATGGAAGCAAATTTTCTTCCATGGAAACTTTCATGGAAGTAAATCCAAAATTAAAAGAATAATGCGGCAGATCGTACGGTGGGGGTAGTAACGTTCTACGATGTGGTTCCTTTGGTGTCTTAAAAACGCGTCGTACTTCCAACAAGGCTTAGCAATAGGTGGACCTTCAACAGGTCATCTACTCTACCACCTTACGCATTTATTATTTCGTTAGGGTGATCTGCCGCATCCAGAACATGACCGATCCGCCATTGGGACGGAGACGTCTATTTGTTCCCTAATACAGTAGGTGCAGGACACCTAACAAAAAACAGGCTACGAAGTAAGAAAGACGGGCTGATATTTTTGAAAACAATAGGAGATTCGAAGCTCAAAGTCGTTATCTTGAAATTAGTGTAGAAAGCACCCGCCACCCTCTCTAAAATAAGAAATCCAGCCGGAGGCACAGCGTTCCAGTTTATTTTATCGAGTGTCCGGTACTGCTGTAACGTACTAGTAATACCGTAGTAATTAATACCACAGTTTGGAGCCAAACTATTTCAGACTATCGGGGCTATTTGACCGAGAGGAAATTGCCCTTGGGGCGTGTATGCACGGGCCCGTGCTATATACGATAGGGGTACGGTACCGTTTTTTGGCTAGCATATTTTCTGAATGGACGGAACTCCTTAACCCAAGATTGTCGGAATGCCACTCGTTTTTGTTTTTGCAGTAAAATGGCGATTGCATTCAGAGGGTCCAAAATAATGGAACCACGGATTCGATCAGAATGTCTCAGGATGGGTATCCCGGAGAGGTCACTCCTCTTCTTCGCTCCCGAAGCCTCGTGAGCGCACGAGTCGGTCGCGAAATTCTTGAGAGCATGCCTAGGACTATGCTGTTCGGTGAGATCAAGGTGACATAGAAACCACTAAAGACCACCGAGAGTTCGCTTCTTTAACAAGTGCAGCAACGACTTCTTCAGTCAGCCGCAATGGGAATGCATATCAAGGCGTGCGCGCGGGTAGTTTGCCATCGCTACAAAAGGCACAACTCAAGCCCGTAGCCCAGACAGAGCACCACGGCAGACGAAGGGGGGGGCACACAGCTACGCCACGTGCGTACCATGAGCACCGTACGT
Organism: Saccharina japonica; assembly: GCA_008828725.1. Taxonomy (NCBI): domain Eukaryota; class Phaeophyceae; order Laminariales; family Laminariaceae; genus Saccharina; species Saccharina japonica. The sequence continues at coordinate 90,700 of MEHQ01002804.1, read as the reverse complement.
CCAAGTAGGACTATGAACTCATCATGTAGGAACAACTTGCTGTAAATACTACGAAAGTCGAGATACAGTTCACGGTAGGAAGCACACCAGCCCAGATGCACGACCAGCGCTCCACCGCATAGTGATAAGTAGGAAGCATAAAACAGAGGTTCGCAAGCGTCCCACAACTAAAACCCACGCGTACCTCGGGGGAGAGGTGCAACCTGGCGGTAAGCCCGACCAAGTCGCTATCGTCCTTGCTCAGCCCTTTCATGGTTGGCGACGCTAGATGCTCCGCGACTCCCGCGTGAGCCTTGCTAGCCGGCTCCGTACGTACGCAGGCCGATACAGTGCTCCGAATAAAGGAGGATGTTGTGTGAACATAGGAAGTCTTCTCCCAAGTCTCCCGGAGGTTAGGTCCCCATGGGTCTTCCAGAGGACTAGGCGGATCTCCCAACGTTTCCATAGCTCGATCGTTCTTTGGGTCTGTCAACCTCGCAGGCGACTCCGGAACTAGGGGCAGTCACGCCTGTCTTGGGCGCGTCATTGGAGTCGCAGGTCCAAACGTCCTCAGCGTCTTGTTTAACCGCCGGGCATTTGTCCCCCGTGGTTGCGACGGCAAGTAGCTAGGGCCTGCCTACCTCTGACCTGATCCCGTATAACGGCTACCCTGCAAGCCCATCTGCGGCAGCAGAGCTGCCGAGTCCTACACAATTATGTATCCCTTTTGCATCGGAGGTTGCGCGGGCTGACGGGGACGGCGGTGGACGGGACCGTGAAGATTGGGGTCGCAGATACTACAGGTGCTACAGTCAAAGGATGTGATTTTCAACGTTTAGTTTGGTAAGACGCCCCGATTCCCTGGCGAGCCTGAAGTAGCGTTAACGTACCGCGTCTATGAGGCGGTATGCACGGTCAGAGCGGTTACGGCGTACATCTATGCCGTACAGCGTATCCGAGGGACTTGGCCACCGCTCACGCTTTACTGTGGTTTCGGCTGAAGGTGGCCGGGGCAGTCTACGGCTCTCCGCAACCCGTATGGCGACCACTCTACAAGCCCCTTTGCAGGCGGCAGAGCCGCCGAGTCACTTTACGATGCACAAATAGTCGCGTGGGAGGCTCCCTCTGCTAATCGCTAACCGGGACGGCGAGGGACGAGATAACGAAATTTGGAAGCTGCAAGACAGAGTCGGCGGCCATGTACTACATCGGGGCGACCTCTAGTGGTGAAGTGCGCGGTAGAGTAAGAGACAACGCCACGAGAGCTACCATTACGACGACAACAGCGGCCACTCTCGCTTGAGTTCAAGAATGATTCCGCACCTTGTGCCAAAAATATTTGATCTCATGTTAAGGAATTTTGGGTGAGACAACTCTGCACCTGACCAGTTATCACCTACGGAGACAAGGCAGCGTAACAACGAAGTATGGGCGGGACCACGGGCCGGCGCAGGAGGCCTCATCCAATCCAATAGTTACATGAAATGATCCACAGGTAGGGAGACAGAATACACTCGTAGCGATATTTTGTTTTCGTATTTCTAGGCCATGGAATGGTTCATCGGGTACAGTATTACGGCGGAGGACCGTAGTAAATAGGACCTACTGTACACAAAAAAAAACTATACATTTACCTATGTTTAGTAACAATATTTGGTCCTATTTACTATGGCCCCCCGTAATAGGAGCACTTTTACTTAATAAAATCAGTGTGCAGGCTACTGCAGGTATAGAGCTCCTCAAGTGACCACCCACCTTCGGAAAAAAAGGGTGAATCCCTACCTTGGCATGTTATGTGACGCATGCCACGATAGAGGTGCACCGTTTTTTTTCTGAGCTCCTCACTTAAGGAGCGTCCTACCTCCACCGAAAAAATGATTTTGGAGGAAAACAAAAAGTGCTGCCGGATGCGAAATCTCATGACCGAAGTATACCCTGAAACATTATTCGTCACAAAAATGAAAAGTCCGACGAATTTGGGTTGAGGAGCCCGATCGTTCAGAAAACGATTCAGCCAAAAAGTGCTACCTCTACCGTAGCACACGTCATTATTTGTGTGTATGGCTGGTTTCAGAGCTGGGTGAACCTGCATCATCAAGAGTTAGTTGTTATTGACACACGCACACATCATCATCATCATCACCGTCACCATCGTCAGCTATGTAGGAGGTCGAGGATGTCGGCGAACCTCGTGTTCTGCAAGCTGCGTATGATACTGGTTGATAGGACGTACATATATATATATGTGAATTGTATGATTGAAGTAGAAGCTGCACATTGTCAGAGGGTAAAATGGAATAATATTACTTACATACAGTTTTGTACTTCCATCGCACGTACATATGGTACTACGTACGGGTTTCGATTCGTTTGGGATGCCTCTAGGGGGTGGGTGCCGTGTCGACCCCTTGACCGAAATGATTGGGCTCCGAAAACTGCTACTGCTTGCGGCTGGCTGCTGCGCCGCCTTCACCGCCTCTCCAGTCGTTGGCGAGGTGCAGGTGGGAGAGCTGGCGTGCGACAGCCTGCTGGGGGCAGAGAACGCCTCGTGGCTACAGGTCGCTCTCAGCGCCGACGAGGTTAGTGTGTGTGTGCACTGCACTGACTGGCCTTTGTTCTTGTTGACGCGCGCTAATAGTACTACTGTACACTACGTACAGTAATGTACACCGTTTTTGTCCCTAAACGTAAGAAACGTTTTCATATTAATATTCAATACAAACGGTCCTTAGCTAGTTGCCACGAAGGGTGAGAGCTTTCACGCGTCCGACACATCACGATCTGCAGCAGTAAGTAATAGTAGATCCATCCAGATCCTAGCCTGTCGTTAAGATCTGTTGTGCAGGATCTATCTGTATCGCACAGATCCAACCCAGGAAACATGTCCTACGAGGATCATGCAGATTGCGTACGGCTCCCACCCGTCAACATGATCTATTACGGGGGACCATAGTAAATAGGACCAAATATTGTTCGCAAAAATGGGTAAATATATAGGTTTTTGTGTATACCGTAGGCCCTATTTACCATCTTCCCCCGCCGTAGAATATCATCATGCAGATCAGGAATCTACACCAGACGCGTGCTACGATAGAGGTAGCAATTTTTGCTGGTTTTGTTTCTGAATGATCGGGCTCCTTAACCCAAATTCGTCGTTTTTTCAATCTTGTGTTGCCATATTTTCCACAGTATACCTAGCTCATGGGATGGTTGATGATCGGGCAGCACTTTTATTTCCCTCCGAAATCATTTTTTTGGGTAAGGTATGGAGCTCCTCAAGTTAGGCGCTCAGGAAAATCACGGTGCACCACTATCGTAGCATTCGTCAGCAGCAGCAGCAGTATCTTCCCTGAAACATCTGGATACTGAGATCGGAATCGATTATTACCTGTCCTCGGCGTGAAAGGTTCCCAAGCAGTCCACAGCAAGTACGCATCATCACGTTCTTGTTTCCCTGGTAGCTTCAACAGTACTGCCATAATAGCCTCCCGTGGTATTGTGGCACTGCCATATACAAACCCCCAAACCGTCGGAATGGCGGAGCTGAGTACTCCACATTGTAGAGGAATAACTTGCTGGGAATACGTATTCCTTGGTTCTATATATAAACACGCACTGCGACTATAAATAGTCAAACGAGTGGTGGAGGAAGTGGGTGTGGTGGATGCAATAGGCGAAGTATTTCGTAGGTGAGATACTGAGCTTAATATCATGGGAGAAACTCAGAAAACATGGCGCCACAAACAGCCCTCTACCGTGCCAGGAGTCACTCTGACCTTTTGCTTTTGGTTTTTGGTGTCAGCAGGTTGTTCTGGCGGAGATGTCATCCTACACGGTCGTCAGCGGCGATGCCTTCACGGACGGCTTATGGCGCCACGTAAGAAGGGCCCTCTTCCTCTATATCTATAACATACCCCCCCCCCCGTCTGTAGGGATATCAGGGTCTATGGTCTTCCGACTACGGCCATGCATGAAAATGAAGTACACCCCCCCCCCCCCCCCCCCCTTCTCCCAATACATCGCCATCACCCCCCCTCCCCGTTCTTAGTAGGATGCAGCTCACCCTTCACGCGACTCGCCCAATACCTCGCGTTTGGCTTCGCCAAGCTGGGTGCAAGCAATGTTTGTCTGGTTGGTGAAAGCCCGACATGCTCCGTCCCGGCGTTGTAGGGATGCGAGGGTCTATGGTCACACGACTACGGTCATGCATGACATGGGTACCCCCCCCCCCAACCACCGCCATCACCCCCCTTGGTGCTAGTAATGGCTGCCTGGTCGGTGAAAACCCGACATGCTCCGTCCCGGCATTGTAGGGAGGCGAGGGTCTATGGTCATACGACTACGGCCATGCATGAATATCGAGTATACCTCCCGCCGCCCCCCCCCAACCGTCTCGAAAGTGATGCGTAGTCTATGGTCGAATGACTAAACCAAGCCACAGATGAGTACGCCCCCCCCCGACCACCACCACCACCACCACCACAACCCCGCCTCCCTCCAACCACCACCACAACCCCGTCTCTCTTCCCCCACCCCTACCATCACCACCGGTACCATCAACGAAGCTCACCTGCCCCGATAAGGTTCTTGTACGCCTTGGTCCGCATGGCGGGGCAGCCTTTTATGCGCCGTCGCTCGAAGGTGTCGCTACCCCACAGCGACGGCTTGGCCGAGTCCGACATGACAGCCGGGTTCAGCGAAAGCCCCACATCAAAAGTCTCCACCTCATCCTTCGTCATCCTGAAACAGGTAAGTAGATGAAACACGCGAGGAAAAGAAAAAGCCCGTAGGCATTGATTCGTCACAAAAATCAAACAAGCAAACTCCAGAGACATCACGTAAACATACTGTTGTGACCGAGTATTCGTCCCGACAATTATCATGTAGCGCTGTGGTAAAAAGTTATTTCCCGTACCGTGGTGGGTGGTCGGTTCCCGGCCAAACAAGGCAGACGGTAAACTTCACCAATTAGACGACCATCGCTCACATATTTTCTCTATTTTGCCAACGTGCGAGGTTTTTGCGAACCAAAACAACAAAAAAACGAGGTTGAATCGCTCCTGCGATCAATTAATTACGTATCCATCATCACCCGTCGGTAACCCACGGAATGATGACCGTTCAACTATATAAAGGGTCGAAGAAAAGGCATACAACTCATACCCTTTTACCTTCCCACCTGAAGGCGTTTTTCACCCCCCGGGGTTTTCTTTAACCCCTCCCCTTCCCCCCCCACCCCGAAAGCTAGCAATGTTTATGCCTGGTCGGTGAAAACCCGACATGCTCCGTCTCGGCACTGTAGGGATGCGAGGGTCATGGTGATCTATACGACTACAGCCATGCATGAATATCGCGCACCCCCCCCCCTCTGGTTGGTGAAAACCCAACGTGCTCCGTCCCGGCATTGTAGGGATGCGAGGGTCTATGGTCATTCGACTACGGCCGTGCACGACCCGGCCGAAGAACGCCCTCTTGCCGTTAATTCAAAGGTGTTGCCATGAGGTACTGTGTCCCCCACCCCAACCCAATATGTAAATTTGTAAAAAATTAAAAACAACAAGCTGTTAGTTACCACGTAAAAATATGTCGTCTCGGTGCCCTTTTGCCCCGGAGTCTCTCCTGTATGTTATGAAACAGGGTTACCACGTCAGTAAATATCGTATCTGTGTGCCCTCTTTTGCCCAGGAGTCTCCCGTATGTTATCAAACAGAGTTACCACGTAGATACATGTCGTATCTGTGTGCCCGCTTGCCCCGGAGTCCGCCTGTATGTTATAAAGCAAAGTCACCACGTAAACAAATGTCGTATCTGTGTGCCCTCTTTTGCCCTGGAGTCTCCTGTAGTATGTCACAAAACAGAGTTGCCACGTAAGTACATGTCGTCCCTTTGCCCTCTTGCCCCCGCGGGGGTGCGTACTGCAAAGGACGTTCACTGATAGTAAAAACTGATGGTGAAACTATCGCTATCTTTTATTATCCCGGCGGGTGCGTACTGCACCAACGTGTCTACTGATCGAAAAACAAAAATCAATACACGAAGTATATTGTTTAATTTGACGTGTTTCTTAGTTTATTAGAAACTTTGTATTCCATTTGCTATCTATCTGACAATGTGCAGCTCTTATTTTGATCACATCCTTCACATATACCTGCATACTTGACAAACGTTATACCAGTAATGTTGCAGTCCCCCTTATCAGTGCATTCCCCGAATTATAAATGGATGCCTTTGCCGACTTATTAATGTCTTTACCGACTTATAAATGCCTTTATCGACCCCTAATTTGTTGTCCATCGTCACTCCGAACATGACAACACAGGTCTGGACGGGGCTCGTGAACGAGTCCGCGAATTCAGGGAACGAGAGCTTCGCCAGATCCGTTAGCATGACGTGGGGTCAAGTTTGCGACGTTGAGGTGAGAGTGTTTATTGTGTACTGTGTTTAGCGGAGCTCTTCATGGGTTATGATCCGACCCGCGGGTCGAGTCAGGAATCTGTATTGATATATCACGGGTCGGGTCGGATCAGGAACTGTTGAGACTCTCACGGGTCGGGTCTCGTGTCACCCTCACACGACCCGACCCGACCTGACCCGCTAGGTTTGACACGACGCGCTAACGGCCTCGGTGAACATCGCTTTGTCCGCAAAATGCAAGAGCCGTTGGTGTAAACACAGTATATACCTGGAATTATACCGAATGTATCCCAATAGACATGTACATTACAATCGTTATGTGCATTATTAGCATTGCTGCTCTTTCTACAGCACCAAAGATACCAATAGGTATCGCTGTTCTATACAACACTAAACTACACCCCGCTTCGACCTAGAACAAAATACCCGTTCGAAATCTTGTAGCAGTAAGGATCTTTTCGGCAGTTGGCGAGCGAAGCATATCCTCTTTCTATTATTCTTCTACTGTTGTAGTGACCAAACAGCTTATGTTCTAAGTATTTCCGTCCGCCTGAGGTTAAACTTACTTGATGCTAAACAATGCAATCTGTTTACGCACCGGTATCTGGGTCTGTAGGTATCTCTGTGCACGGCACTCTAGCCCCTGTCGGCCTACAATGCCACCCACACTACGCCAGTCGCCAAGACTCTGGGGTCGTACGACACGTAAAACTAGGGCACACGTATGTTTGGCGGTACGGTAGCAAACCGCGCTGTATCCGGAGAGCAAGCTGTGGTTAAGTGCCCTGGTTTACTGGCCTTTTTGTGATGGGAACACCAGCCGATTAACTGGGAGCTCTTTCTGTCTCTCTCTCTCTCTCTCGCTCTCTCTCTCTCTCTCTCTCTCTCTCTCTCTCTCGAAGGCACCGCTCGCTGTGTTCATCGTGCAATTATGGTTGTTACCATTCGCCATCTGACAAATGTGTAGCGCTCATTATTGCCATCATACCATCCAAAGATACCTATCAATCATGCCTGAATACTTGACAAACTTTCCCCCAAAAATGCAGGCCCCCTTTCTGAATGCCTTTACCAACTCCCGACCGACGTTATCGAAACGCCTAGCAGCTAGAAGAACCACACAGGCGAATCTCCTCGCCCCAAACACCCACAAGTCACGCCATATAATCATGCATGCTACTTCGCAGGCGTGCCCGTACTACTCTTTGCTGTAGGGGCCTCTCGGGGGCTAAGCTCATGAGGCCTATGGCTTCTCTTCTAGGTACCTCGGACAGAGCAGACCATGGACAACATGAAAACGTTCGTTCCTTCCTGCGTTTTGTTTTTGGGGGCGGGCTTGCTAGTGTCCTGAAATCCAACTGTTGAAAAGGAAAAGGGGACGTTATGTGTATTGTGCTTACTGTGCAGTAGATCTCCTGCACTACTCGTACTGCATATCCCTAACTTTAGAAAACAACCTAAGAGCTCCACACGCACTACTCAATACTGAATAGTTCCTCCCGCGTTGCTCTTGGTTTTTTGTTTCAAGCCCCATATATTTGATTTGCACTACTCGTACTTACACCAGCTCCCCCTCGTTTTATCATCGTACGACACGTAAAACTAGGGCACACGTATGTTTGGCGGTACGGTAGCAAACCGCGCTGTATCCGGAGAGCAAGCTGTGGTTAAGTGCCCTGGTTTACTGGCCTTTTTGTGATGGGAACACCAGCCGATTAACTGGGAGCTCTTTCTGTCTCTCTCTCTCTCTCTCTCTCTCTCTCTCTCTCTCTCTCTGTCTCTGTCTCTCTCTCTCTCGAAGGCACCGCTCGCTGTGTTCATCGTGCAATTATGGTTCTTACCATTTGCCATCTGACAAATGTGTAGCGCTCATTATTGCCATCATACCATCCAAAGATACCTATCAATCATGCCTGAATACTTGACAAACTTTCCCCCAAAAATGCAGGCCCCCTTTCTGAATGCCTTTACCAACTCCCGACCGACGTTATCGAAACGCCTAGCAGCTAGAAGAACCACACAGGCGAATCTCCTCGCCCCAAACACCCACAAGTCACGCCATATAATCATGCATGCTACTTCGCAGGCGTGCCCGTACTACTCTTTGCTGTAGGGGCCTCTCGGGGGCTAAGCTCATGAGGCCTATGGCTTCTCTTCTAGGTACCTCGGACAGAGCAGACCATTGACAACATGAAAACGTTCGTTCCTTCCTGCGTTTTGTTTTTGGGGGTGGGCTTGCTAGTGTCCTGAAATCCAACTGTTGAAAAGGAAAAGGGGACGTTATGTGTATTGTGCTTACTGTGCAGTAGATCTCCTGCACTACTCGTACTGCATATCCCTAACTTTAGAAAACAACCTAAGAGCTCCACACGCACTACTCAATACTCAGTACAGTACAGTACAGTACAGTACAGTACAGTACAGTACAGTACAGTACAGTACAGTACAGTACAGTACAGTACAGTACAGTACAGTACAGTACAGTACAGTACAGTACAGTACAGTACAGTACAGTACAGTACAGTACAGTACAGTACAGTACAGTACAGTACAGTACAGTACAGTACAGTACAGTACAGTACAGTACAGTACAGTACAGTACAGTACAGTACAGTACAGTACAGTACAGTACAGTACAGTACAGTACAGTACAGTACAGTACAGTACAGTACAGTACAGTACAGTACAGTACAGTACAGTACAGTACAGTACAGTACAGTACAGTACAGTACAGTACAGTACAGTACAGTACAGTACAGTACAGTACAGTACAGTACAGTACAGTACAGTACAGTACAGTACAGTACAGTACAGTACAGTACAGTACAGTACAGTACAGTACAGTACAGTACAGTACAGTACAGTACAGTACAGTACAGTACAGTACAGTACAGTACAGTACAGTACAGTACAGTACAGTACAGTACAGTACAGTACAGTACAGTACAGTACAGTACAGTACAGTACAGTACAGTACAGTACAGTACAGTACAGTACAGTACAGTACAGTACAGTACAGTACAGTACAGTACAGTACAGTACAGTACAGTACAGTACAGTACAGTACAGTACAGTACAGTACAGTACAGTACAGTACAGTACAGTACAGTACAGTACAGTACAGTACAGTACAGTACAGTACAGTACAGTACAGTACAGTACAGTACAGTACAGTACAGTACAGTACAGTACAGTACAGTACAGTACAGTACAGTACAGTACAGTACAGTACAGTACAGTACAGTACAGTACAGTACAGTACAGTACAGTACAGTACAGTACAGTACAGTACAGTACAGTACAGTACAGTACAGTACAGTACAGTACAGTACAGTACAGTACAGTACAGTACAGTACAGTACAGTACAGTACAGTACAGTACAGTACAGTACAGTACAGTACAGTACAGTACAGTACAGTACAGTACAGTACAGTACAGTACAGTACAGTACAGTACAGTACAGTACAGTACAGTACAGTACAGTACAGTACAGTACAGTACAGTAACAGTACAGTACAGTACAGTACAGTGCAGTACAGTACAGTACAGTACAGAGTACAGTGCCCGATGGACAATCCCATAGTCTGTATGTATATATAATTATACAATGAACAATATTAAATGGAAAGTTTCTGCCGATTTTGGGTTATAACCCATTCAGAACTGAAAAAAACCCAAAAGATCCACACTAATTCCAAGTAGTTTGTCCCCAAGTATGTGGGACCAGTTCTTCAGGGGGGTTGAGAAGCCCAATCATTCATAAATCATTTCAGCCAAAAAAAGGTACAGCAGTGCCTTTATCGTAGCACGCGTCACGCGTCATCGCCAAAGCACTTTACGCCGAATGGGAACCATTCAACCGGAGGAACGTCGACATTCTCGATGGAATACCATAAGGGAGGAATGCCACGGCACGCAGGGGTGGGGGCTTATTCTTCTGAGAGCCTTCTAACGCGAGGAGCTCAACACTTACTATTAACAGTAAGTCGCCCGAAACATAACTTCAGAAGAAAATTTGTCCCGTGCAACCGTACCACCACTATTTTTGTGCGCTATTACGAGGGGCCAGAGTAAATAGGACCAATTTGTCTTTCTGAAAATAGGTAAATATATAGGATTTTGTGTGCACCGTAGGTTCCTATTTACTATGCCCCCCTGTGATATGACTGGGTGAGACACAGAGTATCCCCTTGCAGGTTTGTCTATTACGCACCCTTGGTGTTACTCACTTTCCGTAGAGTCAAGCGTAGAAGAGAAGCAGCTTATATTAATCCCCGAACCAGATGACATCTGCTTCGGGATGGGCTTCAAGTATGGCCCACAGATATTATAAATACCCCGAATACCGAATACGAATGCCATCCAAGTTATACGAAAACGGACCAATTACCTATGCAGAGGTAATTACCGGCCTTCCTAGCCCATACCATTACACCCCCCCTATAAATATATGATATATTTATAGGTTGGGTTGGCGTCGGTTGGCAATGACGCTGTAAAACACGCCACTCGCTGCGTGAGCTAGACAACCAGGGTGCCGTTTTTTTTGTTATTTTTTTT